>JAWNNH010000218.1:600000-883275 GCA_035043045.1 Hirtodrosophila alboralis | reverse complement strand
GAAAATTTTAAACCGACTGCGAGACCGTTTCTACTACTGCTGCTGCTGCTGCTGCTAGCTGGCAACGACAACGACGACGACGCGCGACATCGCCACACACAATGGAAATTTCGCTCGCCTAGCTTTGCTTTTGCCATTGAGCGCAGTTGCTAAAAAGAGAGCGACGACAAAAACAGCAGCGAGTAGCGAGAAACAAGCAGCAGCAGCCACTCAAAAGATTTGTAAGCGAACGAACGAATAGCGGCGTTTTGCTCATTTTGCAATTGAGCGAGAGAGACGAGCAGCAGCCACTCAAAAGAAGATTTGTGAGTTTGTTCTCCGTTCAACGAACGAATAGCGGCGTTTTGCTCATTTTGCATAGAGAGTGAGAGAGAGAGCAGCAGGCGTCCAAACAAGTTTGTTTTCTTGTATGCGTGCGTGTGCTGGCTGTCGCTGTCTCTCTGGCTTTGTGCATCGCCCTCTAGCTTGTATGCTGCCTGCTTAGGGATGCAACTTAAAACACAAAAAACCGGAGAATAACCAGATCGATTTGGTCGCAGACAAAATGGCCAAAAAAGAGAAGAAAAAAAACCTTGCCACAGTTTTTTCCTGTTGTGGGCGTAAGTTAACGATCTTTAACAAAAATATTATAGAGAAATTCATAAAGGAATTTGAATTGAAATCTGTGTTCGCTTCTCATGTTTTATGCACTACACAACACTATACGCACACACATGCATATATACATATAGAGTGCGAAACGTGATACATAGACAGCATTCCTCTCGCATTCACACACACACACACACGCACAGTCAGTGGCAAACGCACCTACATATCTACGTACATAAATATACATATACATATATACATATGTAGCATTGACGCGAGCAACCACTTTCATAGGTTTTCTTTCAATTGTGTGGTACATATATTTAATTTTTTTTAGTTTTGTTCGTTATTTTTTGTTTCTTGAATATTACTATTTTAGCTTGTTTCAATTTTACAATTGATGCCGCGACTTTCGTCTGTTCATACATGTATATACACACACACGCGCACTAAACTAAACCACACACACACACATGCACACAAAAATGATCCCCTTTCCAGCGGCAAGCAGCAGCAGTACAATTATTAATTCTGTTGCGGAAATATTTAAATGCAGTTATATATGTAGCTACGGTCGATTTTTAAACGTCTGCACTGTTATTTATGTGTATTAATTTTAATGTGCTTCACTTATGACTGTCTCTTTCTCTCTCACTCGACACACATATACACATACATATGCATGTATGCGGATGTCATATGTATGTATATATTTTTCGCATTTCTTTGGCTTTGAATCTTTTTTATCATTTACATTTTTTGTGCGATGTGCCACTTTCTATTCACATTTTTATAAAACTTGCACTTCTTAAGTCTAGCCGGCACGTTACTCCGCCTGCGTATCTTGCACGCACGCACTTGGCGGGTTTGTAATTATTTAAATTTAATTAAAATTCACGGAGCAAATTTTTTCCAGCAACAAACTGCCGTTTTCTTTGCGTTTCTTCTTCGTCCGAACGTCGCGACGAAGCAGTGTTGACAAGCGTCACGGTTAAGCGTTGCATTTTGGTGGGCACTTCAGCTGTTTACAAAATTTAACATTTTCTGTAATGTTATTCAGTGAAAACTCTGTTAATCGTTAATTGCTTTTGCAATTTTATGAAAATATTTGATATTTAGGAAATTTTTATAAAAGTCGTTCAAATAAGCTGCTTGCTTTGAATTAAGAAAATAAAACAACCACGACTTTGAATTTAACAGCTGTTAACTTTAAGCAAAATTAACATTGCTTTAACAGGATCAGATACGCTGCTCACGCAGATGCTGGCAGGTCAAAAATCAAAATGCTTAGCAAACAAAATGCAATAAAAGCAGATGTTAAAAAATTCAGAAGAAACATTAATTTTTTTCTTTTTTAAAAAACTAATAATGTGTAAGTCATTTTTTTACGTTGCTAGACAAATTATTGGTCTGCGTACGCTGCTAAACTGCAGCCAAAATATCGCTATCGATATTGATATCGATAACTAGATATATGTGGTAGACGGGTCGTATATTTAAGAGTTTAATGTTTTTATATATAAAATGGCTACAAAACTGAATGTAAATATTAGAACGCTGCTGACAAGCTGCGAGGATCTAGCCAAAAGCGAGGACAACTTTTGGCGTCTACAAAAGTTTCTGAAATCCCTTGACACCATGGTTGACGAGCTGGCGGCGATGGATGAGTGAGTTGTTGCAAAATAAAAATTTTGTATGCATCCTCCGGGACTAAAGAATAGACTCACCTTCCATACACATGCACAGCCCACAAAGTGCTGCTAGGATACCCAGCTACAAGGATCGTCTGGCTGCCTTAAAATTGATCACCGGCTACACAAACAATTCCAGCAGCAACAATACAAAAACGCATGCAGCTGGCGAAATTGCGCTACAGGAGATGCGACAATTGCTGAATACGGAAAAGCACAGTGAATTGCGCAAGGAACTATTGAAAAGTAGTTATTCAAATCATGGCTAAAACACTTTAATCAAATCAAAACAAATTCTCTTTGCAACACAGATGGCGGTGAATCGCTTCGGCAACGACGACGTGGCACTGATGAGCCTCCGTCGGCTGCTGGCGGCGGCGGCGTTGGGGAAGCCAACACTAGCGGCGACAGCATGAATGAAGCGGTGAAATATTATAATAATGCTCAGGAGAAAATTACCGAACATATGCTATCGCTAACGCGCAATCTAAAAGAGCAAACTGAGACCGCAAATCGTATTATTAAACGCGATACAGAAGTTGTATCCCGTTCCACGGGCATGGCTGATCGCAATATCAATACACTGGGCAAGGAGGCTGAAAAATTGGAGCAACATTCACGCAAGGCATACAAATGTTGGCTCTGGTTAATGATTGTCTTTGTTATTGTGGTTTTTATTGGTGAGTCACGAGCAAAGTTCAATAATTATTGCAACTCAAAGGTTGACAAAGAAGTTTCGGATTGGGGTTCAGGCTTGTAGCCTCAGTTTCCTTACAATTTGACAAATCTGCAACCTTTTCACTTGCCACAAGTATATCTATATATCTATAAACTATAGCTCTGCAATATGTCAGAATCTCTCTAATCTATCTTTCCATTCTTTATCTTTGCAGGCATGGTGCTATTTATGAAGATTATGAAGAAAAAAAAGACGTAGAACTATTGCTAAGCTGCCAAGCTAAGTCGAGTCGAGTTCGAGTTAAATCGGATTCGTTATCGTAGTTCAATAGGTTATCCAAATTAAAAAAAAAAATCTAATGTTGTAAACAACAAACAAATACATTCAGCATTAAACGCGCGAAAGCCACAAAACGTTTTTTCTATATTTATTTTTAGTTTAAGCTAAGCACAAATAGGCGCATGTACATATGTATATGTGTATATATACCCTGTAAACATTTTTAAATTGTGGTTCATGGCCAAGGTCACTGGGCCTAAATCAAAAATAGTATTTATAAACCTTTTTGGACTTTCTATATGCCGAAATTGGCCTTAATATAAAGTTTATAAAACTTCTTTGACTTTCTAAATCAAGAGTTTTACATTTTAACAGAAAAAAATTAGCAATTTTAAAGTATTAATAAATTATTTTAAATGCATGAATCAAGAATTTTACATTTTTTACAGCAGAAATTTGGCAATTTTAAAGTATTTATAAATTATTTTAAATTCCCAAATTAGGAATTTTGTATTATTTTAGTATTTATAAGACTTTTAATTCCCAAAATCAAGAATTTTACATTATTAGATTTTTACAAGGCATTTAAACTGCCTGAATCACGAATTTGGCATTATTATAGTATTTATAAATCATTTTAACTGCCCAAACCTATTTAATGTTTTAGGAATTTGGTATTATTACAGGAAGAATTTGGTATTATAAAAGGGTTTTTAATGACAGTGTATTTAAATGTTTCTCAACTCCATTAAAATATATCGCTCAGCATTTTTTATATTCGTTGTATGTCTAAATTTTGGCATGATTTAAAATGTTTACAGGGTATGTGTGTGAGGGGGTTATACATAAATATATTTGAGCATTTTATCAGTATAACAAACATCCTAATCAGCTGCTATGAGCTCGGTAACACCATTTTTGGTAATAAGCTGCAAGAGAGAACCAGTTTTGGGACGATCCTCGGATTTAGTCCACTTGTTAAAGAGTTCGGCAATCTCAGTAAGCGGCGTCCAGGTGCCAAAATCAGATTTTGGCATCCATTTGCGATTCATGGGCGTGTCCAATGTTACAGGCAATATGGATACAACCAAGGAACCGGCAGGTAAGCCTGAATTCTCGCCAGCCAGCGAGCGTGTCAACTGATGAACTGCAGCCTTGGCCATGCCATAGCCAATCATTCCCGGTGTTGCCTCCAAAGCGGGCTTAGCCCCCGTCAAGGCCAACAGACCACCTTCCTTAAGATGCTGTGCAGCTAATGCTGCTGAAATGCTAGAGCTCCAAACACTTTGACGCCACATGAGATCCGCATTCTTGGCCAAGTCTACAAGAAAAAAAATTAATTAACCAAGCGTATTTTTAAGCGACATTTTTGATGACTCACCTTTCTTGGCATTTCCTCCTGCCCAGCCACCGGCCACACAAATGACCGCATCCAGTTTCTCACCTGCCAGGGAATCCCCAATTTTGCAAATTACCTCAGTCTCCTGATCCTCCCAGCTGGCATCGCGTGGCACCACAACGCTAAAGTCGGCCTTCTCATTTTCGCTCAGATCAATGCTGCCAACCCACTGGGCCAAAGAAATCGAAATTGAAGGTTGTTTGAAAATAATTAAAGAACAATAAACAATTGAAAGTACAGCGCACGGCACGGCAGCAGGGTCACGTTAAGTGAAAGGCGCTTACATAGTTTTTGGCTTTAAAATGATCAACGCATGCGGAGCCCAAAGCTCCTTTGCCTCCATAGACGACAATACGACCCGCGGACATAATACGTGCTGCCAGTTTGACGGTTGCAACTCAACTAATCTCACAAATAAAAATTTCAAAACTTGTAAATGTTAAGAACACGAGCGACGATGCGATGACTGGTTAATTGCGGGTTTTTGGCCTGAAATCCAGTTTTCTGTGTTCTGACAAGCTTGTTAATTTAAAGCAATACTTGATTGTTTAGGTATTTGACATTAATAAATTCAAAAGAGCAACAAACAAGCAACAAGTGCAAAAATAATCAATATAATAAATAATATTCGATAATAATAATAATAATACTCGATGAACGAATGTGAAAAGGTGGTGCCAGTCATTTTTGGTTAATTTCAAAATTAAACCGCGAAAATTAAAATGCCAAATATCTCAAAAACAATCTAGAATGAGAGGCAGATATTGTAAAGTAGCCTGCAAATGTTAATTATATAAAATGTCTATTGGTAAAACTGGCTGGTAAAACTGGTGAAAGACTGGCTGGTATTTTCAATTTGCCGCAAAAATGATTATCTGTTATGCAAATTAAAAATTAACAAAACTGTGAAGGACTAATTAAATAAAAATCACTTATTGTTGATGAATATAATAAAAATCAATAATATAATTATAAATTAAGTTTGTTTATCAAGTCTTGAGTCTGGCAACGCCATCACAATATTTTAGTCATTCACCGAGAACGATAACGATATTGCGAATTTGCCATTCACATGGATCAATGTACACGTACACTCACACTCACACACGTACACGTACACACAATTTTGTCGTGATTTCTTTTATTTGTTTAATATAATAATTAAAGTACTATTTAAATGAAATAGTTAAAACGTGCAACAATATGTTGAGAGTTATTAATGCTGTTGCGCACATTTTTGCGCTCTAAGTAAACGAATTTTTTGCGGCCACAAAGCGAAAAAGACAACATTGTTCGCATAGAGGAGGGAGAGAATTTTTAGACGAACAAGTTATTTATTTCATAAGATTACTGTTAATTCAACTGCAAAAAAATGGAGCGGCGCGTCAAATTAAAAACAATTAATCCTCATATAACGTGTAAAATATGCGGCGGATATTTTATAGATGCGACTACAGTGACAGAATGTCTACACACATGTGAGTTTTGCCAATTGCCAACTTTTCAGTTTGCGTTTCAATTACAGAGGTGGCAGCGGCAGCGGCACCTGCACCGGTTGCTGCTCTTAATCCTACGGTAGTAGCAAACAAATGCTACCCGAATTTTAAAGCATTTACCTAAAAGGTTAACCTTTAGCAAAAGTTCTTAGGCCTCCTTGCACAGTTTGATCGCGTGGGCGTTGCTTCTGTCCCCGCCTGTTTCACCTGCAAAGCCAAATAAAGTTGAAGCTCCCAACGAAAGAATAAGAAACTAGCATACATTATAATATATTAATTATATCACTTTTATATTTTAGTTTGCAAAAGCTGTCTGGTCAAGCATCTGGAGGAGAAGAAAACATGCCCCACCTGCGACAACATCATACATCAATCACACCCGCTGCAATACATCAGCTTCGATCGCACCATGCAGGACATTGTGTACAAATTGGTGCCGAAACTGCAAGAAGGTACAAATTATTTTTTAATTAAAATTAATCAGTTTTTATTAATTAAATATCTGCCTTTTTTTGCTCGTTAGATGAATCGCGTCGCGAGCGTGATTTCTACAAGAGCCGTAACATGCCATGTCCAAAGGATATAACGCAAAATCACGAGGAGGACAATGAGAAGGTTATGGAGGCGCATGCCGAATCCGATTTCCATCGACTTGACGAACAGGTCAATGTGTGCCTAGAGTGTATAAGCAATAACTTTAAGAATCTGCAAAGACGCTTCATACGCTGCAGTTCGCAGGCGACGATAACGCACTTAAAAAAGCTCGTCGCCAAAAAGATACTCAATGGCATCGAAAAGTATCGTGAAGTGAGTGCAAATACGAATATACAATATTATTTCGTTAAGTTTACATGCTGTGACAGTTTGCCAGCTTACAAAAGTTAACGAAGAAACTATGACTTTTAATTGTTTAATTGATTCTAAATATATTATATTACAGATCGATATACTGTGTAACGAGGAGCTGTTGGGCAAGGATCATACGCTGAAATTCGTATATGTGACGCGCTGGCGTTTTCGGGATCCACCGTTGCGGCTGCAATTTCGTCCTCGAGTCGAGCTTTAACAGATATACATACACATACAAGCGCAAGCAGTAAAATGATGATCTATTTTTTTATAATTTATTGACATAGTGCTCTATTATATATGAATCTTAGAATACCCCCTCCCCCCTAGTGTTAGTTCTCTCTTTAATATGTATGTATGTGTAAATGTGCATGTATAAAGTCGTAATTAACTAATTACATATAGTCGTTAAGTTTAATCGTGATTAGCATACTCTCTTCGTGTGACTTTTAGTTGCGACATTATAATATATATTGCCGTCTGATGTAATCAAACTTTCCCCTGTACCCCCCTTCTCCCCCTTCTGCTAAAATTATCCGTTAAAGAAATGCAATATTTTTGTATGTTTTTAGTTTTTCATATGTATTATTTATTAATCTAATGTACAAACACACGAATGTATATAGCAGTTGAGTAAATAAATTTGTAATTATGTAAAATTGCTATTTTCAATTCAATTTGGTGGCTTCCTATAAATATAACGCGACGGGGCCTGAAACGGCCGACCTCTGTATCTAAACGAAGGAGGCCGTGGGCCAAATGGCGTAAAGTAAGGATTTGGTGGACGTGGATTCATGCCAAATGGCATCGACGCATACATTGGATTGAAGTGTTGTCTAGGCGGAGGATGCGGCCAGCCCTGAAAATAAAAAAATTTTAAAAGTGTTTCTAATGGATAAATCAAAAAAAAAAAAAAGAACGTTTTCAGTGGGCGACCGTAGAAGAATCAATCTACTAACGTAGGCATAAGCATAATCTGCTGCTGGAACTGGCACGGGAACTGTTATTATACGTGGCGTTCGAGAGCGACTGCGACTACGCCTACGACGTGACGAGGATGCTGCTGTATTGTGGCTTCCACTGCTTCGACTGCGACTACGTCCACGACGACGACGATCATAGCTTCTGGAACGCCGGCGTTGGCTGGGTGGCGTTCTAGATCTTGTGCGCTGACGTTCATGTCGTGTGCGATGCGCTCTTGCCGGTGGCGTTGGTGTACGTTTCGATCTCTTGCGCAGATTCCTCACCCGGTCACGTTCACGTGCTTCATCGGCGAAATATGGCACTTTTTCCGGCTCGCGTGGACGTGGACGTCGCCTTGAACCTGCACATGCAATACATATAAAAAGCCATTTCAATAGGGGTCAGGTGTAGCGGTTCGGTATGGTATTGCTCTGTCTGCTATTTCGCTTTGTGTCCTCCTCCTCAGCGTTTTGATTACGGAAATGCTTTGATATTTTGAAATCGACTCCATTTGCATTCCCATTGAGATATCACTTTCACATTTTGGCACTATAAAAAAAACAACAAAAACAACAAAAATATTGTTTGCACAATAAACTAATAAGCATTATTCACTTAATACGGACCTCTAGGAGAACGGGAACTGCTGTCGGCATCCATAACTTAACAATATAAAAATTGACGCTTATGTTGCGGCGCACTAATTTACATACAAGTATACAACTTCCATAAGGTTACTCACGCATAGTGCAGGTCTTTTCTGAGTGGGAGCGTCTGTGACGTCACACAGAGACTCATGTTATTGCTAAATTTGCTTTTGTATTTATATATTGAGTATTGAGTATCTCGCTACTAGAGTGATTTTATCTTGTGTATTTGACTGCTGTTAAAGCATTAGAAGTTAATTTTCTTTTTAAAAGATCAGAACACAACATGCTGGTTTGAATATTTTTAGGATGTGACGTCATGTTTAGTGAAAATAAAATTCTCACAACCTAATTATCTTAATATTGAGCTAAGGTGCAAAATTAAGAATATCGATAGACTAAATAGCGTTGGTAATCGAAGTTTGTATATGAATTGATCGAATTTAAGTCAAAACTGTTTATAATCTACATTTTATTATATTTATTTAAGTAAGTAAACAGACACATCCATATCTGTTTAGACAAATCACTGTTATTTTATTCGTTCGTCCCAACCACTATCTGGTTGTTAAAAGATCTCCAGCGTCTTAATAATTTGATTTACTTACTTCTTGTAAATGCGTAAAACTCTTAAATCCACAAACCCTCTGCTGCATATTTTACACTTGTAGATGGGTTTCAAAAGTGTTGCCTTATCTAATTCGATTTGGGGCTCCTCTTTGATACAAACATCGGTCATCTGTATGCTCATATATTTAAATTGATCTGCTTCCGTCGCCAGTTGCTGGTGCAACTCCTGTTCACTGCGTCTGGCTATCAATTCGTGATGGCTCTTTTCGCTCTTATGCTTAAAGCTGAACGCAATTTGTGCGCTTACAACACAAAACCGAGGCATATCATCATTGATGCATATGCGAAAATCCGGTTTGCCGCTGACGCTAGATTGTTCGCATTTTTCAAATAGGTCCACCAGGGTGACGGTGCTCTTCAAACAAATGCGGCAATTTTCTGTTTCCATATTTTGAATTGTTGTGGTCGTGTTTTTAACACGTCTGTGCCACCAGTGTAATTGCACACACATATCGCATAAAACGATAGTAATTAGTTGGCAAGCGATATATCGATAAGGCAAATAGGCAACTGTGTAAGTGCTTAAGAATTTAAATTTCACAACATTTAATATAATTATTATTGTATACTTTATATTGATTGCAATAGTTAAAGACATGCACCCCAATAAAGCACGCAAGAATAAAGCATATTCGATTATTCGCACAGTTTAAAAGAATAATTATTTATTTTCAACATTAGATAACATTTCAAATACATATATATATATCTCATTTAAAACTGTAATATTTTCATATATAGATATAAACATGTATATATTCTATATTTTTGTATCTGTTTTCGGTCCTTGAATACATTTTGCTTAAATGCTTAGTTATTGATTGAAAATCAGGTGGTTAGTTTTGAAACAACTTTAGTTGAAACGTTACTCTTCGAGTTATAAAAAGACACTTTTAAAGTTTCAAAAATTTTCGATAGTTCAGTATATCCAGTAATGGCACGAATGTTGAGTGCTAATTAGATTAAATAAATATGCATATATCGTGCCATAAATATAAATGTGATAAAATGGTCATACAATGTATGCTTGTTGTTGAAAATAGAATAAATCATTCTAATAATAATATATAGACTCATCCGTACGTTCGAGTGTACTTAATAATATTAAATTAAAAGTAGTTTTTATATGTTATTAAATACAGCATACGCCTGCTTGCCGGGTGCAATTATCATGATCATCATTTTGGAATACACAAATACAAAGTTGTCTTTATAAATACTCATAGTATAATCGTGGAATATTATTTTCATATTTTGATTTTAAGGGAATTGTCTACTCTAAACATGGTAAACGGAAGATGTCAGGTTTTGGTTTTGGCTTTACTTTCTTTCTTGTTTTTGTTTTTTTTTTTATTGCGGAATGTGTGTGTGTTTTTTTGTGAGTTAAAGGTGCTGAATTTGTAAGTGTGATCTACATGTGTCTGGTGTTGCCAAAATTAATGCCGGACTGGGTGGCTCCCTTGTTGGAACCATACTGCAGGGAGATGACATTCTGGCCAGCACGCAGCTGCTCCTCGCTAAAGTTGCGCACATTCTTGTCCGCCTCCTTGGGACCAATCGATGGCTTGTTGAAATTGGAGGCCTGTATTCAGAAAATAATGTAACACATTAGTAACATATATATTTTTAATTAATATAATATACAATTACCTTGCGGCCTAGCGACTGCAAGCAAATGACGACAGAATTGAGATTCTGACGCTCCCAGAGATCAACGCTTTGGAATGTCTCCTGTGTGGGCACACCAAAGTTTTTGGCACATTCCAAGAATGCTGAAATGTTCTCCATGCACTTGAAGGCCATTTTGCTTTCGTTAACCTTCTTAATGCAGCCCGGCTGCAAGGCATTGGCCAGTTTGCACAGGATAACACCATCCTTGAGAACTTCAAAGAAATTATCTGTATCACCGGATGTGTTAATGGGCTCAGCTGTTACAGCCTTAATCCATTCCAGAGACTCCTGAGCGAGCTCCTCACTGTACTTTGAATTGATCTGTAAGAGGAGTTTAACAATTAGTATTAGAATCTATAAATATATATATATATTTTAAGGAGAGACCTTTGATTGGTACATGGCTTGTGTGTTGCGAACTTTTAAAAGACTGTGGCAAAATTGCAAAATTGAAATTATATATATATATGCTACATATAAATATTTCAGCGTTATCTGTGCAAGTATCTACAGATAACACAGTTATCGGTAATTGGTCATATATAATATTATATATACACATTCATTTTTCAAGTCGACAGTCTCTCTCTATATGTGTATAATAAGTATAAATATATCTCGCTCTCACAACTTTCATAGTTTAGTCACGTTCTTCAATCTCAAATATCCATATCCATATTTGTTTATATTGCAATTGCAACTGAATTGACCATATATGGATCTAAATCTCTGTTGTTTGGGCGTCCTTCGCACCGTTTTGGCATATACCGAGAGCGAGGCCCACTTGTTGAGCGTTATTGGAGTGAACATTATTTTGAAATGTGTGCTCTGGCGCCATGTGAACAAACACAACGACACAATTGACAAAACCCCAAACCACAAAACAGCAATAATAAAAAAATGTGTTTGCCAGACTAGCAAATACTATATATAAAACTATTCAACCTGATTGATTGACCAACAATAGAAGCTTGAAACATTCAAATTTTACTGTAGTTCCCTATTATATCGTAAATTGACATTCTGTAAAAAATTAGTCTAAAATATTGGTAAGTGGTTAGAAAATGCATTTTAAAATTATATGAATATCTCAGCTGGAGAAAATCAGCAGTAAACTACAATTATAGAAAATAATTATTTCTTTTTTTTTTTATATTTTTTTTATTTATTAGCGGAAGCGGGACGTAGCAATGCACGCCGTGATGATCTAGTACTGTATATAAAAGTATTTTTATGAGTTTTCATTTGTGCAAAGGTGAGAAATTTTTATATATTTTTTTTTCAGCAAAACTCTAGCTACATTTGATAAAGAACCTAAATATCAAATATAAATAACTCTAGTTTCTTTTTTCTATAAACATTTGTAATTGTTTAGATTCCAAATATGAAACAATCTCGATCTGCATTATATATAGCAGAAACTAAATATTAAATTTTGTGACTGCAGCTCTTATATATTCTGAACTCATACAGAAAGCCGGTAGATTCAATATTTATTTTTATCTAGCTAAGCAAATAGGGAAATATATATAATATCTATGTATATGCATACAAGATTTCTAAAACAAACAAAAAAAAAAACTAGATAGATTACAAATTTGAATTAATAACCATCTGCATTAATTTAATAATTAAAATATATCAAATTATAATATACCAATATATCAAAGAATAAATAAATAAAATCCAAATTCTATTTGAATCATCATCTAACTTATAGTAGATAAAATATTGCATAAAATCTACAATTTTACACCATTGTATATAAATATATATATTTACATATATATTAATTATAGAGTTGTAGGCCTGTTCCTTATATATATTTTATTATAATATATATTCAATTCAATAATTTAAAAATGCAGAAAAAATACGTTATAGAAGATGATTTCTTTTTGCCTATTGCACATAACTTTGCAGAATTTTATTATACCTAAATTGTTCAAATAATTACAGGGTATTACAACTTGTGCGTCTCTGGGCGTTGCCAATATGTTTGCGTGTTGTATTTCCATTTAATTCTGAGGGTTAAAATCAAAACTTGTCGCTAATGGGCGTAGCTTTGGTTAGCACCTAGTTATTAGTGTTATTTAATTGAATTGTTGTCGCTAACTGATTTTAGATTAGCACACATTTATCAGCTGGAAGGGAAGGAGACTCTCTACATGTCTCTTTTCGTCTCTCCTGTGTGTGTGCTACGAGAGAATTGTCGTTGACAGGCGACTCTATTAAAATAAATGATCTCAGAAACAAATGGAATCAACATTATTTGTCGCCAATTGAGTAGATTTTGTTTGCTTTATCTAAAAAACAAAAAGGGGAAGAACCACAGAGGGGGAAGAATTTGGTTTGTTCTTTTGCACATATTGCAATTTATGGTATGTAATATAAAGGTGAATGTACTATGTATATGATTTTTAACTTTGTTTGTATTTTGCCTCATCGATAAGCAAATTTACGAGCTGTTCATTGCACAAAAAAAAAAAACACTAAACTCACATATATATTAATGAGCTGATCCAAGAAGCTGATATGCAAAAATATATAGCAGCAATAAAAATGTAAATCTGTATTTGATCAAATGATTTGTTAATGTCTATATCAAGAGAGAGTTTTATTTAAATATAATTTTTATAATTAAATTAGTTTGCACTCTTTTTTTGGTTTGAAAAAATATTTACCGACAATTATCGATAGCGCATTATCGATAATTGCAGCCAGCTGACAGCTTGTACAGTTTCGAAAGCTTCCATAACCGTTAAAAAACCCATTTTAAACAATTAAACAACCAGGCCAAAAGCGGTCAGATCATTAGATAGATTTATTATGTGTGTGTTTAGAACTGTTAAATCCGAAAAATAGCAAAAATAAAAGAAAACTGAGAATAAAACACAATGCACGTATTGGGTCAATTTATCATTTGTTGTAGCAGCGAGCGAAATCACAAAACAATTAATAATCAGAAAATATAAAAATAAATATAAAAATAAAAAAAAAAACATGATTTTGATTGACATTTTTCATATGATAATAATGCTCTATGATAATTATGATGATGGCAGATAAATTGACACCCTCGAGGCATATTGAATAAATTTTGATTAAAATTGTGGTAGATTCGTTTGAAAGATTCTACGCTTAGAGATGATGATGATGATCGGCTTCTTTATAACTATATGCATAGTTATTCACATAAATAAAAAGCCGTTAAGACACTAATGAATTCGGAGCGCGATTTCTTACACGTTTTTATTATTTACGAAATATTTGATGCATAAATAAACATATATACAATATATATATATATAGTATTATAATCGAATTGAAATTGGAATTGTTAAACATAGCTTACAACACACAAGAAATCAAATACAAAAGTAAACAATATTTTGAATTTTTTATGATGAAAAATGGCAAATGGTATAACATATTTATTTTGTTGTTTTTGTTTTTTTTTTTTTATATATGTATACAAATATTTTTAGCGTTGTTTTAATGAGTCAGCAAGTCAATTTTAGAGCTCAGCAGCATTTCATATAATTTTTTATAGAGTTTTTTTTTCGCTATAAGGTCGACTTGAAATTCGACGACTGTGTGTACATGCTTTATATATGTATATATATATATATATATACACAGTAAGTTATACTATATACAACGTTTTGACGTTCTGGAACGTGTGTATTGTGCCTTATCGAAGAGAGTGCAAAAATAAAAGAATGTTCGGGTAGCAGAGGGAAGAGTAGAGCTGTATGCTTATCAATGCGTCGCTCTGAGTTTGTAGACTCCACCAAAAAAAGAAAAATATTAAATAAAAAATATAATCAACAACATTATCGCTGTCTAGGCCATAGAACTTGCCATGGGCCCCGTTAAAATCAAACCAAAAATATTGTTTAAAAGACAAGAAAGAATTACTATTGGGCTGACGCTTGTTAAAAAGAATTTCAGATATAGAAAACTTTATAATTGATCAAACTTTTACAAACTGTAATTTTTTAAAAAAAAAAACTTTACTTTGTCGTAATCTTTTCTATATAATTGATCAAACTTTTCCAAGCTGTACAAAGAATAATATAATTTGTTCTAGACTCTACAATATAGGGCATAATGAAAATTAAAATTGCTTTTTACACTTTATAACAAGTTTTATTTAATTATTTAATTCTTTATAAATTTCATTTATTTTTATTTAGATTTTTTATGATTTTGTTAGTTTTTTGATTATTTTAATATTTTTTTATATTTATTTCTTAATTAAGTTTAATAAACTTATATCGGAAATTGAATTTTTCATAAAACTAAAAACGTTCTACCATAATTTTCCGATTAGAGCTATTTTTTAATAAACACTTATTAATCATAAAATCATAAATCATATTTTGAAAAACAATAGTTTTCATACAAAAAACTCATTTTTCTGCCAATCATTTGTACGACAGCTATATGATATAGTAAGCTGATCGACTAAGTACACAGACATATACTATTTGCAGTAAAAACAAGCTTCTTTAACAATATAACTTTAAGGAGATTCTAGTCCACATAAAATTAATAGATTTAAAAGACTATGACAACTCTTAAAATTATTCTAATCGAGCATATATATACTTTATAGTGTTTTGAAAAGTTCCCTTCACAACTTTACACATTACTTAGCAAAATTATAATACTCCCTGCTAGGTTATAAAAAAATAAAAGAAAAATGTCGAAAAAGCGTAAAAAAAATAAAACCTTGGAAACTATAATCTGGAATCTCCGCCCAAAAAAAAATGACACTGACACTGACTGACGACGCTGAATGCCCTCTGACTGGGTCTATGGGTCAGTTGATGAATTAAGCACGATTATAAACAATTACAAGCAGCGTGACAATGCAAACATATACAGTACACACTGTGTGCTGCGGGGGGAAAAACTAATTAATTTTTTGAAGTTTGATGGAGTTTCTAGATATGTATAATACGGTAGTAAATAGGTAGGTAGGTAGGTAGATAGGTAGGTACATAGGGTGTTGTTTACCCGCACGCAATTCGCATTAGCAGCGGCCAAGCCTGAGAACCTCTTCATTAGCTTAGAAGAGCTTTTAGTTAAATTAAATATGCCATAAGAAAAACAAACATTTAACTTGTGTTTAAAGATCTAATGATTTCTACAAACTTCAACTGAACTAACCCTAAAACATAATAGATATAAACTGCGGGCTAAAAAAGCAAAAGACGCCAACGCAGAAGACTCTCAATCATCATCATCAACATCATCATCTAGTACACCCACATTCAAAAAGTGAAAATGCAACGAAAAAAGAAATCGGTAATTGCCAGTCAGCAGCTGAAGAATGGACAGAACTATGAGCTTGAAGATTTCAAAATAATTTTTTTTATTTTTTTTTTTGGAATTTTTTAATTTTTAAGCTAGATGAAACTTGGCACAGCTGTTGTTTTTTTTTTGTAGGCAGTATAATGAAGAAACTGAACGATTCAGAGCTCTATATCATATAGCTGCCATAGAAATAATCAGTTCTAAAACTAAGCAATTCCAAGATACAGTATTGTCATTAAAATTTGATTTAAGTTTGAACAAAATTGCATTATTACATCTTATAGCTGTCATATTAAAAATCAATCGAAAAATTAATTAATTGTATAAAAATCTTTAAAATTTTTCAGATATTTTAATTAAACTCTAAAAATATTATATATTATAATAATATATAATAATATATATATAAAATCATTAGAAAATTGTGTATTTTTATGAAAAATAAAATAAAGTTTGACTAAAATCAGACTATTTTAGGGATTATAAGAAAAATCGTTAAAAAATTTAATTTTTTGTATAATAAACTTAACTGCCATATAAGTACATGTTCAGAGCCCAAAATATCTTACAACTTTTATTATTTTTGTTATAAAATAAATAAAACTAAAATCTAACTGCTGACGCAAGTTTCCGTTTCCAGAAGACTCCATGGATCCCACGTAATGAATAAAATATTTATGTACAAACATTACTCTGGCTATATTTTTGTGGTTTTTATTTTTTGGTTTTTTTTTTTCTTATATATTATCTCATATAAATGAGGGACGTACGAACGAATGGGGGGCAACGCAACGGATCATTGCGTAATAAGCATTTTAGTAGGGATACAAAGAAAAACAAATGATCATGATCAGGAGATGATGTCATTGCTCGTAAATTTGAACTTTGGCAATAATTCAGCAAATGATGATTAGTTAAAAAACAAAACTTTAAAAAAGTGGCGATTTTTTAGCGAGAGAGCGGCAACTAAATGAGAGAGAGAGAGAGAGAGAGACAAAAGTGAAGCTTTGAAAACTTATCGGCAATCTGTCAGGCAGCCCGCCACACTTGCGATTATTCATTTTCGATTTTTTTTCCTTTTTTTTTGGTTTTTTTTCAATTTCGCTTTCTTTTCGATGTGTCATTCCGATGACAATTGCAAAGCTCGTTTTGTTGACCGATATTTGGTTTGAAAAAAAAGCCAAAAAAACGCACTCAACAATAACAACAAAAATGCCGCAAAAAAGCCATAAAATAAACGTAACGGTAAACGAGGTCAATTATGTGACTGTTTTTTTCCGTTGTTTTTTTATTTTTTTAATGTTTTAATAAATGTGTAAACATTGCACGAAAACATGGCATAAAGTTAACACCCAAAAGTTGCTTTCAATTCCAATACAATAATAATATTAAGAACTCTTTTTTTGGCATTAGCAGTTAGTTTCACCGGAAATCCAAAAAACACAAAACAATTTGATTTATGATTAAATTGTTGCCCCATCGCCTTTTATGGTTTATCTAAAAATGAATAACTGACGACTGGGGCCTTACCTACAAGTGTTTGTGTGTATGTATGTGTATCTAGACACACACGGATACAATACATAATTTTTTATGTACTCGACAAGTTCCATTTAGAAAAAACAACAACTCTGATACCAATGAGTACTTTGCTGCGGATGTATTAATGTGACCATATCTATGTATGTACAGGGGCTTAGCTAGCTTTTCAGCAAGAGGGTGTATGTGGGCCTACAAGTTTCGATCAAGATATTAAATATCTAATATATAGAAGCTTATAATAGAACATTATTAAAATTCAGCGAAAAAATACGAAATGCAGGGCTAAATTATTATATAATAAATTTAATTAACAAATTTAAAGAATTTTTCTAATCATATTTTAAAAACATTCACAAACCCTTTTTTTTTTTTTTAATTTAAGTCAATTTTTTCAAATGAATATCTATAAATTCTATTTTCTTAAAAACATACAACTATTGTAGGGGGTGGCCAATACCTACTATTCCCCTTAACTACGCCCTTGCCGACGTATAAATGTATGTGTGTAAGCGGGGGCCGCCCCCTCTATGTTTACTACGTGCTAACGTTTCCTATATTTTTCTATGGGCACAAAAGAATGGGGTAGAGAAAACAACAAAAAAAAAAACAACTAAAAAGAAAGACTAATTAATGAGACATGGTCAAAGAGAAGGGCGCTGAATTGAGGAGGGTTTAGTATAATGTTTAGGGTGCAAAAAAGTGACAGCAAGGTACAGGGGTGAGCTGAGGGGCTGCAGCGTCTTTTGATAGTTGCTCGAATTTGCTGAAATTTGAGTCGTTTGCCTTAAAAGTACACAAAATACAAAATAACTGACAAACGACTCAGCGCACACACACACATACGCACACACATGCACACCTTCAACAGTTAAATGGACAAACAATTTTTCAAAAGTTGATTCAGCGGCATGTTGTTTTTGTTTGCTTATGCCACACACACACATGAACACACTTTTAAGTACGCTGCGCATGTGTGTAAGTGTGCGTCAAAGGTGCTATCGCGACGTGGGGCGCTTTTTCTTTAATATTTCTTTACTTTTTTTTTTTTTGTTGGAAGCTAACGCAAACGTAAAAGAAGACGAAGACGGGCAGCTGGCTGACAGCCCAAAATGACATCATCGCGCTCTCGCTCTCTCGTTATGGTGCTCCTGCGAAGCCGCCATTGATCAAGGCAAAAGAGGAAACAACAAAAACACTATTCGGCTGAGAGCGAGAGAGCAGGAGCTGGGGCGCTTTGAGCGAGCAAGAGCAGAAGGGCGGCCTGACTTTTTGTTTGGCCACTGCTGTAATTGTATACATTGTTATTGTAGTTGTCGTCGTTGGACTGCACTTAATCCGCCTCTCCCCCTTCCTTCATTATCCCTAGCCAAGAGCAAAGGCAACCATATACAATTTCAATTTCACTCACGTCGCTTTGGGGTTTGGTAGGGGGGACTGTTGCATTGCGTAATTGCCAAAGGGTGAGGCGGGTAAACTGGGTGTACTATATACAATCCCAGTTTAGTAAATGCATATGTAAATTGTTGTAAATAAGCGTAACTAATGTTGTCAAATTAGCTCTACAAACGATTGTCACAATGAGCAAGCAGAAAGGGCAGCTTCACCACAATGAATAGAAGGGCAGCTTCACCACAGCGAGTGCAGCTTGCGATCCCGTTATTGCCTATGCACTAAAAATGAACATACTACAGTAATTGCAAGTTAAAATTAAAGCTCATTCAATCACTTTAAGCTGAATCTTTGCTACTTAAGTTTCTATTACGCATGCATTAGATACACACACACACATGCACACAGTCACACGCATTCATGCATACTTAAAGATGACTTATCAGCGCGCATTGCAAATTAGGAATGAGGTCATTTCGCAAACCATTTTTAGCCTGGTTTTTTGGCGCGCGAGCAGGCCAAAACTTGGTATTCAAATGACCAAATAAAGTCAATGCAGGCTTAACGCTCGCAAACACACACACACACATACATATATGCATATAGCAATTTTTTGGCAAAATATTTGTTTGTGTTGCTGTTTGTTACCTTACGCTGCGCTTCGGCCGCAAAGCCACTCTTTGGAGCACGATTCGAAGACATGTTAATGTTTGTTGTTGTTGCTGCTGTTGCTGGGATTGGGTTGGAAACGGGTTTGCAGGGAGCGTTGCTTGGTCCGAAAAGTAGGTAGTAAGTTCGTAACGAAAACTTATCGCTGCACTCTGGCCAATGGAATGTTTATCACAAATTGGGAATTATATTTTGTTTTGTGTAAACACGCAGCGAACAAAACACGTCCGTACACAGCAAAAGTTAAAAGCACTGTGAGCGTAGCAGCCGCACAGGCAAACCAAGAAAACTTCACACGCAAGCCAGCAAAAAAGAGAGAGTCAGGCCGTTCTCCAAAAAGCTTTATATTACAGCAGAGCGAGAGAGAGGAAAGAGAGAGAGCGCAGTCAACGCTCAAGTTCGCCGCGTATTGTCAGCTGCTGATGATGTCATAATGCACATGTGTCTAACGGCTGTTTGAATTATAGTTTTTGCACCCTGTATTCGAAATGGTTGGAAGGGCATCATAGGGCAGAGCAAATGTATGTAACAGGCAGAAGGAGGCACTTCCGAGCTAAATTGATATACATGTATTATTTTCTTGATAAACATCAAAAGCCGGGTCGATCTAGCCATGTTTTGTCGATCTCACAGCCTACAAGAAAGCTAGAATACCATTTTTGGTATGTGGGTACGTATGTAACGTACGAAGATCAGGTTGATTTTAAATATCCAAATCTTCACACCCCACCGCAAATCGATAAAAAAAAAACATCCATGACTAATATGCTGTACAAATTTCATGTAGATCAGATAATAAACACAGAAGTTATTCAAGAAAACATTTTTCAAGCATACAAAGAGGAGCGCTGTCGTTATTGCTTGGCCGCTGAACTGCTTGATATTCAAAAACAAATGTGCACTGCTTTCAAGACTGGCTACAGGGTGTTCCGTAGTTTAGTACACACGACAATAGAAATATTGTAGTTTTCGGCTTTACTTGGCAATGAAAAAGAAGTGATATGAAGCCTCTTATTAGTAGAACATGCCTTATCATAATCACAGCATTCCAAGCATGACCATGTCATTGAATGATTTATATATATTATATAAGAATACTAGAGAAAATGTAATGCGGGATTTTATTTTAGTTTGCCTTGAGAATTAGTTACATTTTATTCACATAAATATATGTTTTCTTGTATTTTGTTTTTTTGTTTTTTTTTTTAGTTGCTTTCAAGATAAGAGAAGTTTATTAGTTTAGTGTATCAGTGTGTTTGTGTGTGTGTTCTAAATAAATACAGGAATTGCTTTTATATATTTTTGTTGATGCTTTGTGTGTCACATACATTTATAATTGTGTTATATTAAATATACATATAGTTCTATAAGGTTTATAATATTCCTTCTTTTCTTTTTTTTGCAGCAAGACAATTTATTAATTAATTGATAAACATATATATCATATTTGTCTTTTGATTATAACGCCATATTATTTTCAACATAGGAAAGCATTTTATTTAACTAGACAAAGTAATAATATATTTTTAGTTGCATTCTGTATTATTATTATTATTAATCTATTAATTGGGATAATTGGGATTTCTCGATTTTTCTTGCTCTCATGCATTGTTAAGGCCCTCGCGCTCAAGTACAAATGGATGTGTGTGTGTTTGTGTGTGTATATATTGCATTTTATAAGACTATGGATTTTTGAAATTTTTTTTTTACAATTTGCATGCTAAAAAATTTTCTAGATAAAATTAAAAAATAATCATAATTTATTATTTTTTTTTGTTTTTTTGCACATGGATAAATACAAATTACAAATATCAGAATTGTATAATTATGTGTATAATATAAAAAAATGAAATATTACCAAAAAAATATATATAAATTGACGCGAAAATAATATACAGAGAGTGTAAGAAAACAATTACTACAATTACACAAAATTGACATATAAGCATAATCAGAGTTTGAAGACTTTAACTACAAGTCTCACAATTTATTCTTTTTATATATATTGTAAAGATCCTAAGTATTGTGTGTATGTGTGTATAAGCACTGATATCTGATATCTGTGTGTATTTTTTGTTTATATAGGCTAACAATTACATTCTCTTCGAATCGTATTGGACATAGGACATATAGTATCAGCAAATAATTTCAGATAAATTGTTTTTTTTTTTTGTTTTTTTTTTTAAATAAATAATACCTCACGATTCGTTGGCTCAACGCTTTAAACTTAACTTATAAAACAACTGTGCAATAATTGGGCAATAAACTTAGGGAGCGGGGGGAGCAATGAGGCGCTCTCTGCTTTCTCATTTTTTAACTTGTCGAAATAATAGTATACTATATAGAATTCATCGTCTTATTTGTTTTGGGGATTGTACGTAATAATGCCCCATTTTTCACGTTTTTGTGGCCCATTGTCGCACAGAGTTCGACGGCTTTTTCTTTTTATACTCGATACGTACTAGGGTTTTTTGTTTTTTTGTTTTTTTAATTTTTAATAGTTCTATATAATTTTCAATTATATACGCTGGCGTCTCGTTTAAGTTAGACTTTCATATAATCAAATATAATTGCAAAAACTTTTGAAGCGATTTTTCCATCATCATAATCATAATCGTAATTAAATTAGATCTTAAGCATTTGGATCATTTGATATCGAATTGCTTTGCATTCCAAGCAATGCTTGCTTCATATATATGTATATATATTGCCATTATTTTAGGCTGTTCATCATCATCTCTTTTAGTTCTTGTCTTAGTTCTTAACTAAATATTACATGCACTCGTTTCCTTATATTGTTTTGCAGCTTTGCCTTCTTCTTTATAATGCGTATTAAATATATATATATATATTATATGTATATATATAATAAAGTGTATATAGTATTTTGTTTCTTGTTGTAAGCATTTTGTTATCCTGTTTTGTTAGTGTATCTCTAGTAACCATAATTTGTTGCTTTCATATTTCTGCACACACTCGCTCTAGTCTCTAGTCCATTCCATCTATACATCGCATTGTTGATGAACCTGATCAGTGTCTATACTATCATCTCATTCTCATTCTATATAATAAATACTCCACACACATTTAGCTATATAATCAGTTTCTTTTTTCTTTTTGTTTTGTTTTGTTTTTTTGTTTTTTGTTTTAAGATAGTTTCGAAAACAATCTGGTTTGGTTTCCTTCAACGGATTCACAGCAACGATATATCTACAGATAGATAGAGAGATAATGTATATATAAATAAAAATTTAATCAATTTATGATTGTTAACTTTACCTTTATTCTCGTGACTATCAGCAGTGACTAGCGTGTTGTTTGTTGCCGCTGTGCTCGTCAGCAAGCTGTTGTTATTATTATTATTATTGTTATTGATGTGTAAATCTTGTGACTCAATGCTTAAATCTATAAGCTGGCTAACAACAGCTGGAGTCACTGGATCCTGCAGCAGATTAATGTCGCTGCAATTAAATGTGAGTAAGCGATTAATTTATTGTAAAATCACATGAAAATCGATGAAGTTTACATAAAGCTATGAGAATTTTAAGTCTAGAAAGAGGATTTACTGAGAGAATTGAAAGTTAACATTAAAAATTCTCTTGTTATTTATATAGTTTAACCAAATGAAAGCTTAATTCAATTACAATTTAAAAAAAGCTGTTTTATAAAGTTTATGTAAAAACAGCTTGCTTGACCAATAAATCCTCTTTACTATCAATTTAAATTGTATCGAAGATTACCAATTCTTTTTTGTTCTTTCGAATACTCACTTCTTGTTATTCACATTCCCGATATGACCATTTCCATTGGCCACTGCTGCAGCTGTTGTTGTTGTTGTTGATGTTATTGTAGATTCCACATGCAGCTTGCCATTGCTCACCTCAAATGGATGCAAGTTCTTGGCATTCTCATCGATAATCATATTGGAGAAACTATTAAGCAGTGAGTTCTCCTTGTCCAGCACCGATTGCTCATACATGGCCTGGCTATTCGGTGGCTCAACTGCATCATCCAAAGCGGCAACTGTGGGCGCAACGGCATCGGTGCTGCTGCTGGGCGAGCCGCCAGCTGAGTTGCTGCTGCTGCTGTTGCTATCGTTCTCTTTGGATGCAGACGCGGAGGCGGCAGCAGCGGCGGCGGCATCAACCTTGTTGTCAATGGAAGAAATAAAGATAAGTTTTTATTTTGAATGCTTAGCTGTATAGTGTGTGTGTGCTTACCTTGCCGGGGCGTGTGCGCTTCATGATTGCCTCGACACGTTTGCGTCGCGCTTCACGTTCAATTTCCTCGCGCTTGAGACGCTCGGCTACCTCGACGCGCTGCTTTTCAGCATCCTCTTTGGCCTTCTTTTCGGCCTCCTCGCGCTCAATGCGCTGACGTTCCTCATTCTCACGCATACGCTGCTCCTCCTTCTCACGCTGCTGTGCTTCCTGTGAATAAAATTTCATTTTATTTAAATAGATCCAATAATTTGCTGCTCCAATTGCTTACCTCGATGGCCTTGCGTAGACGCTCCTCCTCGCCACGTCGCTGCTCTTCGGCTAGGCGTGTGGATTCCTCTTCGAAAAGTCGCTGACGTTCGGCCTCTTCTTCCTGTGCCTTGAGCTCGGCCAAATGCTCGGCCTCCAGTCGTTGGCGCTCCAATTCCGCCTGTCGTTCGGCCTCCTCGCGGGCCAGGCGTCGTCTTTCGGCTAATGCAGCCTTGGCCTCCTCCTCTGTCGTGATCTTTTTGGCCATCATTGAAGCGGTCATCAAATCATTATTGCTGCCATCTGCCACTGCGGCAACTGTTGGCGGTGTCAGCTCACGCATTGGCTTCTTCGGTGCAGCGGCAACTGTTGCCTCTTGTGTCTGCTGCGGTTTCTCATTGCCTTCATCCGCTTTCTCCTCCATATTGATAGATGCAACTAAAGTTGGTGTTGGCTGTTCTGCTGCCGTTACCTCCAATTCAAACTCTGGCTCTGGCTGTGTCTCAACTTCCAATTGCAGCAGCTCCTGTTGCACCTGCTCTGTTTTAACTGTGTTCAGTGCCTCTTTTTCCGCCTTGCTGACAGCGGGCACTGGAGCTATAACAGCAGGAACAATTTCGGCAGCAACTTCTGTCGGCAGCTCCAACTCCGGCTCTTTAGCCACACCATTTGCCTTGGGTGCGACGGGCGGAGCAGCTGCTGCTGCACTTGTCACTGTTGTTGTCGTGGTGTTGTTGCTGCTGCTGCTGCTACTGACAATCATTGATGTGCTCATTACTGATGGCGAACCTTTGATTGTCAATGATTCCTTGGACTGCCGGCCACCACCAATGCGCTCTGTGCTGGCTGTGCGGCTGCTGGACTGTGCCTTGGAAGCGGATGCCGCCTTTGGCAGCAATGGTTCCTAAAATGCAAAAATGAAATTTAATATTCTGCATAATCTTCTGTATTTATTAAAATATTAACCAACTGGTGATTGCGCTTACTGATTCTTTAAATTCCATTTTTGTGTACGAATTTTGAATATATATTTGAAGTATATTCTATATTGGTTTTGTTTCCAATTTCTATATTTACTAAAGCAGCTCAAATAATATCTGTCACTATTGTTAGCTAACTTTTAAATGATTATTTGATTTTTGATTTGATTTGAATTTTAATATTTGATTTTTTTCGGTTTTTAAGGCAAGGAAAATACTACTAAAAATACTAAATACTAAAAATGCTACTTTCTGCTCCAGTTCGCAAAAAAAAAAATAAAATAGATAAAAAAAATTTAACTAAGTTTCATATGTTATTTTAAAATGCATTTTCCACCCACTTTCCGAAACTTTTTTCAGAGTGCCAACATACGATATAATAGGAAGTTATTGCAACAAATTTCTGGTTTCTAGCTTCTACTGTTTGACCTGCTCTTGAGTCGCCAATCAGTCAGTCAGTCAGTCAGGTTAAACAGTTTTCTATAGATAACTATATATGCTATAGATAACTATATATGCTGTGCGATCAAATATAATATATTATAATAGGTTTATTATTTACGATCACAATATTTTGATAATTAATAAAAATAATCAAATTCTACTGAGAATAATCTATTCAATCATTTTTTACCACAAGCTCAAAATGTCATAGATTTAATTTTTTTTAGTATACTCTACAATTTTTCTTCTTTAAAATATTGATATATATTCAGTTTTATCTTAAATTTTACAACTCTTCCGCTTACCCGCTTCGATGGCGTCTTCTTCTCGGCGCTGTTCATGCGCGATGAGCTGGAGGTCACAATCATTGAGGTGGACATCAGGTTGGGAGTTCGTTTGGGTGTCGTTTGTGCTGTAGACGTGGATGTTGATGGTGAGGCGGCAATATTTGTTGTCTTTACCGGCGGCTTATTTTCCCTCTTTAGTTTATTTATCTCTATAAAGTAATTAATTGAGTTGAGTTTCAATAAAATCTATCAAAAATACACTTACCCTCTAGGGACATGCCTGTGCCGGCAATGCTGTTTGGCCTGGGCTTGCGTGGCGCTGTCGCTGGCCTTCTGGGCACCAGGCCAGTTGTTGTGGACAATGTTGTGGAGGTGGACATGGCGCTGCCAGGACGTGAGCCGCTCAAATGTCCATGTCCGCCGGGTGTCACATTGCCAGATCGTGAGCCTAAAGTAACAATCAAAATGTACATCAAAAATCAGGCAATATAGCGTATATATATATATATATTGGAGACAAGAGCAGTTTATATAAATGAGAAACAGGTGAGCACCAAACAAAAAAAGTACGATTATGTGTGGTTTTTAAATATTGTGATATTGTGATGTGACCGTCACCAAGAAAAATTGTCATAAAATCAATTAAAAGACACACAATAAACTGAAAAAATACCTAGAGTTAAAAACAAAGTACCAACAAATACAAAATACAAATATAAAAGGCCAAAACCAAAGAAAGACACAAAGCTTAAACTAAAAAAAAGGTCAGAGTGTAAAATTGGGATTTTGTGTTCTTGTGTGTGTGTGTTTGTGAGAGGGTCTCTATATATAATATCTAAGGTTATATATATATATATTTGTATATGGGCACCAATTGTAACAAGTTGAAAACATACGAAACGAACATATAGATGGGCAATGCTCAGCACACAATATGGACCAAGGTTCCAGCCGTAAAACCGATGATGCATTTTTTTTGGAACTTCAATTTGGGTTTATATTTATATATATATATATGATATATATGTGTGATATTGTTGCTCAGATGAACTTGAGTTTAGAGCTGGAAATTTATTATTATTCAAAGGTTTTTAATGTAGTTTAAATTGTAGTTGATTTCCAGCTCTAATTGAGACCATCCATACAATGAATCCGTTCTTCGTATGTCTTCCTACAGAAACTACATTCATAATATGCCAAATGTTTGTGTGTGTGTGGTGTGTGTAGTTAGCCAATTGTGTGTGTGCCATGTGTGTTTCCATAGTTGATTGCGTGTGTGTGTATGTAAATAACCCAGAGTTCTACTTTATAAAGTATTGAATTTTGAAAATGTAGTAATTATATAAATTAGCTAGTTATATGTTATAATACTACGTTTATGCATTGTAATTTAAGTTATATCTTTTTTTTTTTGGTTTTTTTGTAAATATATATTAATAGTTTAGAATTAAATGGGCTAAGTCAAGTTTCGTTTGAAATATGCAAAATAATTAATTTATTTATTAAGGTAATTTAATTTAACTGCCCCTTAAAATATCCTGAAATAAGTTATCAAATTTAAATGCAGATGAAATTAATTTCTTCTTTCCTTCTAGTTTTAGGATTTGTTTTAAAAACTAGGAAATTAAGTTCTAATAAAACATTAAATGTTAAATTTACAATATTTTATAACGAATTTTAATTTCAAGTTTAATTCCTGATATTAAAATTATAAAGTTAAATTATCTACGCCTTGATATATCATTCCATTCATTTGCAATCTTCCTTAGCGAAAATTCAGTCCAAATTGAATTCCTAATATTAAAAGTATAAAGTTAAATTATCTACTATTCATTTCTTTTACTTATTTATTTCTTTTAGATTTCTTTCAAATGTCAATATATATTTTAAAATTCGCTGCACTTTATAATATATTATATCATGAAATGTCGTCAATTTTATAGTCAACTCTTTTACTCAATTGAAATTCTTCTTTTTTTTCTATTTTTAGTGTATATTTAAGAGATTAATATATCATAAATTCTTTTTTGGTATTTTAAAATACATTATTTTGGATATTAGTATATCATAAATTTTACTCAATTAAGATTCTTCCTTTTTTTTTTTGCTAGTTTTAATATATATATTAGAGATTAATATATCATAAATTTTACTCAATTAAAATTCTTCTTTTTGATATATTTTTTGGATATTAATATATCATAAATTTTACTCAATTGAAATTCTTCCTTTTTGCTATTTTTCATATATATTTTGGAAATTAATATGTCATAAATTTTACTCAATTGAAATTCTTCTTTCTAGCTAGCTTTAATATATATTTTAGAGATAAATATATAATCAAATTTTGAATTATAAGCAACTATCAGCAAGAACTTTAATTAAAAGTTAAATAACTAATTAAATAAGTCAAGGTTAAATTGGGCTACACCTCAAAACATTTCATGATATGATGCTATAAATTGTATACACAATGAATTTACATAAAATGACAATAGCATAAACGTAATAATGTTGTGTAATATGAATTTTTGGTAGTTCTAGTTGTAATTGTTGTAGTGTTTATTGTTGTTTGTTTGGTTGTTTGTATGTTTGTTGTATGCTTTTGTTTTTGTTGTTGAGCTCACACACCTGCATTCACTAACAAACTAGGAGAGTTCATGAGCAACAATGAGTTTGGATCGAGGTCGTGATATCGGTGGTGTTGGTGGTAGTAGTGTGGATTGTTAGTAGTAGAAGTAGAAGTCGCATATTGTTGCTGGGCACGCCTAGATGCGTTCGCTGTGGCTGTCGCATAGGATGCATTGTTGAGGGATGAGGCAAATGATGATTGAAGATATTTTTTAGTTGCTGCAGTTTGCAGGCCAAGATTTGATTGGCGTTGTTGTTGTGGATTGTTGGTGTTGTAATTGTGGTTGTTGGGCGTGCCATAAATAGACCACGAATTGCTTATGTGTGTCATGCTCTTACTAGAGTCACGCTGACCGTTACCCAATGGCCGAAAGCTGCTTAAGATGCCGCCACCAAGTGAATACTTTCCACGCTCACGTTGTTGATGATGATTGCCTCCGCCAGCTGCCACCAAATGTGTCATGCTGCGTGACATGGCTGTGGATGTACCACTCGCTCCGGCACTGCCCGCACGTTGTTTGCCCGCACGTGAATTGGCATTGTTGCTCCGTCGGCCGCCTGGTGTGCCGCCACCCAGCGATGCCGTCTCATCCAGCATCTCCAGTTCATGTTCACGTCGCTCCCGTTCCAATATAGCACGCACATGCTCACCATTGCGACGTATAGGCTGAGCCAGTTGATCCAGCCGGTTCATCGAATAGGCGCGTCCTGTTGTTGGTTTCAAGTGGTTCATTGGTTGTTGTTGGTGATATATGTAAAGTGGAAAGTGGTTCAGAAAGTGTTGATGAATCAGAGAATCAGTATCATTTGTTGTAATGCTGTTCTAGTGGTTTGGTGGTGGTGCTTAGTTTGTGGTTCCTTTATTTACAGAGAGAAGACGTCACACACACTAAATGGGGCACAAAAAGTGGGCTACAAAATGCTAAATGCTTCGATTGGATTGTGTAAATGTGATATTCGATTGGATTTGTTGTTAGGTGTGTTTTATAATTGATTTCCAGGGTTGCCAGCTGCAGGTTCAATTGGGGTTTTTGGGGGCGTTATCAAATAAAGCAAGAGAGCTAAAGAGCAATATATAAATCCGACCATTCGTTGGCAAAGGCAAAACTCTCGATTCATTGTCACCGCGGTCAGTCATCGTACGTTTATAGAGAGAGCAAGAGAAAACCTACAAATGGCTAACTGAACAATGTAGTTGATGATGATTATGATATTTATATGATAACATAGCATGAAGCTGTTTTAATGATGATAATAAATTCAGGCAACGTAACAATCATGTTTTATAAAAAAAAAAAATACAAATCATATCAATAATTACACTATACAACAATTTGAAAATTCTTGTACCCCGAACTTTTTAGAGTCGAATTGTCGAATGTAAAATTCAAAAAACAAAAATTCGACTTTTGCAGAAAAATTGCAAAAAAAAATATCTTTTTTTAAAATGGGCATACTTTTATGCAAAATTTCCTATTCAGTCCTTAATAACTTTTAAGCGAATTAGCTAATTAAAAAATGTTGTATGGCAGGTTGATAGGTAATGTTATTTCCTTTTAAAAATAAATTCACCTTTAATATCAATAAACTATATACGCAGTTATTTTCAGATTACCAAAGTTGCCTTTTTGAATTTTTTCGATTATCTCAAAAAATGATCCAGGCAACTTATTATTTTTTTTAAATTTTTATCGGATTCAGTGACATTACATATACATAAATCGACTCTTAAAAACGCTGTTGCATAGTGTTATCTGTTTTTTTATTTCTTCTTTTAAATTAAACTCAGGCAGTGAAAATAGTTTGAATAAAAAATTAAATTTAAAAAAATTTGTTGAGTTTTATTTTATGCTTAAAAAAAAAATAATGCAAAAAAATTAAATTACTCAAAGTTAATTTTTTAAAAAATCATAAAGGATATGTCTCACTTTTTTTTAGTTTTCTTTTACATAAAGTTGAAACAATTACACAATTTTATTTGTAAAAAAAAAATATATATCGTTATTTACGGTACCTGAATAAATCATCAATCAAAAATGCGACAACAATCTAACTGATGTAATGAAATGTTTAAAAAAATTATAGCTATGAAATGATATATAGGGAGGATGATTCGTATAATGCTGTTTTTTTTGGTGTGTGGTGGATCTTACCTGGAGTTCTGGGCGTGGTGCTCAGCGAACTGCGCGAACCATAATGCCCGTCTCGAGGGCTGGGTATTGTTGGCATTAGGTCCGTTTTCCTGCGGTAAACGCTTCGGAACATCATCATGCTCTGTGATGTGTCAACGTTATCTTCTGCAATTGTGTTTTGGGGAGTTTTGTTTTTTTTTTTTGTTGATTGGATTTATGTTTCATAATTCATTTGATCAAAAAATTGTCTGAACTGTGGGATCTCAAGTAATTAAAAACTAATGCAAAAATGTTTATCCAATGATTTTAACCAAAAGCAAAGGCTAAAGCAAATAACCATGCCAAGAGAAATAGCGAGAGAGATTAGGAGTTTTAAGAGCTACCTACTAAAAATTCAGTGGGGCGGGGTAAAGAGTAGAAAAATTATAAAACGATTTGGGGCCACTGTTCTAATTTAGGGGGTAGTAGGATTATACAAATAGAGAGAGCGAGGCAAGTTAGGGCTATACACAATTTGCTAAATACAAGAGCGCTATATAACTATCGATAAAGTTGTTAATATCATTTAGGGTAGTTAGTTAATTGCCTTAAAAATATCAGAAAAGTTGTCGAGCATTTTTAGAATATTCAGCAAAAATTATGCTTACATTTTAAATTATTTTTGTAAATTTTTTATTGAAAATATTAAATAAAAATTATTTTTTCAACTATTTTCAGTCTTCACTCTTTGACTATTTCCAGTCTTCTTTTTAATAAATAAGCATTAAAATATAAATAGAAATTTTCTCTAGCATTGACTACCTTTAATTAAAACAATATTTAAACAAACTATCGATAGTTTTTTTTTGCTCTATTTTTTTTTTAGGGAAAGTTATTAGATCATGCAAAACAGGGCGCATGCCGGTTACAGACGAGCTGCTATTAGAGGAGGTTAAACAATAATTTGATACAGTATATAAAAACAGGAAAAGATTGAAGAAGTTGAAGAATATATAGAAGAGGAAACCCTCACCCTTACGATATGAGTTATTGTTGTTGTGATTTAAAGTTGCAGTTGCTGTATTTAATCTGTGCGCAGTTGTTGCTGTTGTTGTTGATGTGGTTGTTGGTGTGGTTTGGGCATTATTCCTATTCGGGACTGGCCCATCAATATTTATCTCACTGCCAGCTATTGAAAGCGAAAAACGCTTGGGCGGCTCATCATTCGAATAGCCCCAATTGAACACCTCATACATGGACGAAGACTTTCGGCGATGATCTGTTGTGTGTGGTTGGTGTGTGTGTTTTTGGGGTGTTTTTGATGAGCAAATTTATACAGAAAGATATATATATATAGAAAGATTTGTGAAATAAGAAATTAACAGAGAAGATTGTGTGTTTCGTGAACAGCTTGAGCTCTAGGCAGTGTATTTTTTGTATTAGGCAGTGTGACTTAGACTTCATAAATCATATTGCAAATCAAATAGAAAATAAATATAAAGTGTAATTGGAATACTTGGGTTGGAAGATAGTTAATTAGTTGTGTACACAGCTTGGGGTAACTTGGGGAGTACACATATAGAAATACGTAATACATATATATAGATTGTCACACAACTGAGAGATTTGAAAATTACGAATACATTTGTCTAAAAGTAACAATAACTGCAAAAATAAATAATTAAGATTATGTGTGTGTGTTTTGTTTGTTTGTTTTGGTGTGTCAAAGTGTGGCTATTTAACCGGAAGTATGGGGGAGAACTGGGGCTTCTACTATACAACTCACCATCGTGTCTGTCCGTGGATGAGGAGGCACGCTTCTTAGCACCACTATCGGCAAGTTCACGCTCGGAACTTCGACGTGAGAGTGAGGTACCCGCTACGTTCGATATGGATGTTGATCTGTTGATTCGATAAAAGCTCCATTTTAGTTGAAATCAAAACTCTAATTTAAAATTAAAGTAATTCAATTATTGATAAACTAACGATTCGTTGATACAGTTCGCCAAGAACAAGGAACAAAAGGAACTTACAAATGAACTAAATGAACGTTAATCACGCATCCTTCGTTAAGTTTAACTGACTGTTCAATTGAACTTAAACTAAACGAATCGTTAACTTTTTTAGACGCCATTTTTATACTCACCTTCGTTGACTCCAATAGGTGCTGGGCGATACCAGGCCATAATCCGCCGGCACATCCAATAAACGTGGCGTTGACGAGCCAAAAGCAAAGGCAATTGAGTTTCTGTCGCGTTTCTTTATTTCTATTCGCGATTCACGCTCCTGTGTGTGTGTGTAGCGAAAAAAGGGAAAGCATAAAATTATGAGTCAGACTTGTATAAAGTTTTGGTTAATGTTAGTTTTAGTTGAACGTACCAGATTCTTTTTGAGAATGTACTCGCGTCGCTCTTTTTCCGCCTCAATAATTGCCTTTTTACGCTCCTCAACCAGATGCCGTTTCTCTGTATCGCGCACGCGTATCTCCTCAATGCGACGTCGTCGCTCCTCCTCTTTTTGTTCGCGATACTTTTGAGCCGCCTCGGCTTGAGCGCGCAGCTCCTCAATTTTTCTTTGTCGCTCCTCGTTTTGTCTATCACGCGCATATTTCAGTTTTTCCTCTCGATCTTTGGACGCTGTAAAAATGTATAAATAGATTACTCAAGTGGTGGGAGAAGGGAGTTACAAATTAAACACACTTAAATACGAGTATTAATTATCTGTTTGCTACCTGTAGCAGCAGAAAATCAATAAATCCTCAGCTTTATCGTTCATTCTTTCGTTTTATATATATTTTTGGCATTTGCCGGCAAACATCAGTTGCGACTTTTACAGTTGCCTGACGTCATCGTCTATGTGGGTCAATTGACAACAAAGTACAATAACAACGCACACAAATACATATATGTACACACATAGGTCAACGATGAGCAAATAAGGCAAAAAAGAAAATGTATAAGCGCACAATTTTATTAAAATGACATTGAAGCGCCGTGCAATAAAAAAAAGAAAAATGCAAAATAAAAATTGTTCAACAATCGGCCAAGTTGAATGTTGGTCAATTTCATTTTTTGCGCATTTTCATTGTAATCGCCAATCGCCAGCTAATCGAAGTGGCGTTCTCGATAGCGACGTTATCGTTTTTTTCAGCTATTTAATGGAATTTAATGACGTAACGTAAATACAAAATTCCAACTGCAATTTCCAGCTGGAAATATGCCGCAAGCTGTTTTTGCATCGTGTAAATTGTAATGCAAGGCAAGGTTCACAATAAAATATTTGTGGATATTAATAAAACATATAACATTGTTTTAAGATAACAAAACTGAGGCTGCTTATCAGTCAGTCCAGTCATTCATTGTGTTAGTGATCATGCGTGGGCGGCGGGGCGCATCAAGGCATGTCTATAAGCAGGTGTCATAGCAAGCAGCAGAATGTCAACTACCTTGAGACGCGTCATCTCTGTCGCCCACCTGAGCAAACCAGTGCAGAGTGCAGTTTGTATTGTACTCCATGGGGGGAGCGTGGGCAGCGGCTGCAGCAGAAAAAATGTCAATGTTTTTTGTTTTTTTTTTTGAATGCATGTAAGAGCGTGAATTAGTCGGCTATGACAACTTTATGTAACACACACACACATATATATACTACATCTAAACTATGTAAAGAAAAACTATTGTTTTTTTTTTGTGTTACCTTTTCTTTCGGCGCTACCCTCTCGGCTTTCGGGTCGTTTGGGTATATTTTCCACTGAAAGTAAATAATGTGCAAGGGCAATATAAACACACAAGTTTTAGTGTTTTGATTTCGTAAGCATATTGTAAGTTTTATACACTTTATTAACAATATATATATACACACTCACTCGATAAGCATATGAATATCAAATATAAGCAAAAAATAGAGGAAAATCAATTGGCTTCTGTTTTGCACTTGTAGGGCAAGGAGGAAAAAAAAACACGCATTTGACAAGTCGGCGGCGAAGGCGACGGCAAGCAAACGGGCAGACAGTAGCTCGGGTCGGGGTAGGTGGTGAACGAACACAAACATACACACGCACACACTAACAAACTGTTCAGCTGCAGCGCAGCTGCTGCTTCACGATGACTAGCGACGACGGTGACGGCAGCAGCAGAAGCAATAGCAGAAAATGTTTTTCCTCTGGAATGATTTTATTTATAACTTCGAAAAACTCCGTTTGCCGTTTTGGGGGGGAAGTATACGAAAATCCGAGTAGAACGCAAAACACACACGGGGGCAAATTTCACCCAGCAAACGCAAACACTTCTGGCTTCTTCTTTTTTCACATCGTTCGCTTTTTGAGTGTGAGTCGACGTCGACTTCGTTGTCGTTGTCTTGGTCCAACAATTTTGTGGCTTATAAAACTCTTTGTTACACGTCTGTATATTTAGTTTTTTGCACTTGTCATTGACGCGCACGGTTTGCACTTGATATTGTTAGGGCGTTTCACGTTTTTTAATGCATACCTGCTGGATTATTCGAATAATTTTCTTGCTGGCCCTCAAGACTCGCCATATTCTCACTTTATTTTTTTCTACATCTACACCTATCGATACCGTGCACACAACTATCTAAGGATGGCATCGGTGACCGCACAAGGTGTTAACTACTCGATACATCGATACATATCTCAACTAAAGCTGGCTGCTATATATACACATCGTATGCAGCTGTTATACAAATGTACTAAATAATACCGAATCGCATATCCCGCGTTTTGTGCTTGCAAATGCCGATTGAAGTTAAAATTTTGTGTGATTTTTAAATAAAACAAGATGCCCGAAGACACAGACGTTGTGGTGGTTGACAAACGCAACAATTTGCCCTGGATTGAAAAGTATCGTCCAGTGAAATTCGATGAAATTGTCGGCAATGAAGACACAGTCGCTCGTTTATCTGTATTTTCCACGCAAGGCAATTCACCCAACATTATAATTGCGGTGAGTGTTTGTGATGGCCATAAGAAATGCTTGCCTAAACTCATATAAATATTTTTGCAGGGACCACCTGGGGTGGGCAAGACAACAACAATTCAATGCTTAGCACGTATTCTACTCGGCGACAGCTACAAAGATGCGGTGCTCGAGCTAAACGCCTCCAATGAGCGTGGCATTGATGTGGTGCGCAACAAAATCAAGATGTTTGCACAGCAAAAGGTTACTTTGCCCCGTGGCCGGCATAAGATTGTCATTTTGGATGAGGCAGACAGCATGACCGAAGGCGCTCAGCAATCTTTGCGCCGTACTATGGAAATTTACAGCAACACAACGCGTTTCGCATTGGCCTGCAATACCAGCGAGAAGATTATTGAGCCCATACAATCACGTTGTGCTATGCTGCGTTTCACGAAACTATCAGATGCCCAGGTGTTGGCCAAACTGATTGAGGTGTGTCAGCTGGAGAAGCTTAAGTACGAAGAGGATGGTCTGGAGGCGATTGTATTCACGGCACAGGGTGATATGCGACAAGCGTTAAACAATCTGCAGTCTACGGCTCAAGGCTTTGGCGATATTACGGGCGCCAATGTGTTTAAAGTGTGTGACGAGCCGCATCCTATGCTATTGCAGGATATGTTGCAGCATTGTGCTGGCAATGATATACACAAGGCGTACAAGATTTTGGCGAAATTATGGCGTTTGGGTTATGCACCCGAAGATATTATTGGCAACATATTTCGTGTCTGCAAACGCTTGAATGTGGATGAACAAATGAAGTTGAACTTTATTCGTGAGATTGGCATTACGCACATGAAGATTGTCGATGGATGTAATTCATTGCTGCAGCTTACTAGTCTGCTGGCACGTTTATGTATGATTGCCGAGTCGCATTAACAGCTTTTAATTCCAATAGATGTATCTCATTTAAATTTTAAGTTTCCTACAACTTGTTGAATAAATGCAAAATATAATTTAAATTCGATAACTATCGAATAAACTATCTGAATTCGTAAATAGCTGCCAAAGCAATCGGGTAGTCGAAATATGAACTGTGCGATATATTGATGTTTTAACAAATCGATTAAATCCGATACATTGCTGCATTTCTGGTTGAATTTCTTGTCGCGAATGGTATAGGCATAAAATAATTAAAGATTAGTAGACAGAGTGTATTAAAATGCAAATGCAAACATACAAATTGGTTGTCGTCGGTGGCGGCGGCGTTGGAAAATCAGCCATAACGATACAATTCATACAGGTGAGAGCAGGATTAGAGCTGCTGTTGGTGACGTCGTGTCGTTGTCATCTAGACAAATGCGCAACAGTGTTGAGCATTAACAAAAATGTGATTTTGTCGTGACAGTTGACAGTGACAATAACAGTGACCCATCAATGGGTTAGCAGTGACTTTCAGTGATGCACTTGCAAAATGTTGCTCATCTCTATGGCTTAATATGCTGCTGCTGCCGCTTAAGACAGGGTAGGGGCGCGGCGCGACGTAACAAGTGGGCTGGACCCTTGTTTTGGCAAAAGCAACAAGCGAGCGAACCAAGCAACTTCGATGTGTTTGGAATTATGTGCGTGTGCTACATATTTTCAAGTAGAGATCATCTTTTAACCAAAAAAAGCACAGCGAAATCAAATACACTTTTAAATTTGAAATTTTTATGGCATTGTGACGTCAGCAGTAGCAGCAGCACCAGCACAGGGCCGCTCCCAGTTGGGTGATCCTCTTTAATTTGGGAGCTGCGATTTTACAGAAGCTGAGGTCAATTTTCTTTTATTGGTGTTCTTGTCATGGTCACGACCACGGTCTCCACCTTCTTCTGCTTCTTTACGCGCCCGCATCTACCCCTCGGTAGCATTCACAATGTGGCAATGCGTGGCGGCCGTTTGCTATTTATTTTTAGTTATTTGCGTCATCTCCATCTCCTCATGCCACACATCCATTCATATTAAAAAAAATATGTATGTATGCCAATGCACAACAAGTGAGCTAACTCTAGTGAATATTGCGCGACTAGAACATACCCTGTTTATAAATTATGCACTAGAATGTGTAAAGAAAAAAGAAGCAGGGGCTAATCTCAAAGAAAATTAGTTTTTTTGTCATGATGATATGTTGTTTATACTAAAGATAAAGGGAATGTTAAGATTTTTGTGTTTTTTGTTTTATGTATTTATTTTCTTTTATCAACACCGAGCATGTGAGATAATAAAGTCTAAAAATTTAACACATAGGAAGCTACAACATTAAATTTTATATCTCTAGTTGGCCTTCTAGTCTCAGACAACTCAACCAAATCATGAGTAATATTTAAAAATCTATATTTATTTTGGTAGTGCCTAGTGCGCTAATTAATAGGATTTTACTTGGTTAAAAACTCATTAAATTAATAAAAATAGAAAAAATGTTCAAATATTAAATAAAGTTAAAAAAATTAACATAGAATAGTTTTTAAAATTATTTTTGATATTAGAAACTGCATTAACTCAGACTTATACCAAAGAATTACTCTTATTGTACAAATGCGTAATGTTTAGTATATTGTATATACTATATAGTCTATAATGTAATACTTCATAGTAAATTTATTACACCCTTTTTTTATTCAATTTTTAATGAGCACAAAAGTTTAAAAATATTCTCGTGCCAACGTTTATTCGCGCACACACATAAATATTGGTTTTTATATGAAAATGATTTGCTTTTCATGATACATAGTAAATACAACAGCATCATACTAGTATACAAATTATATATATTTATGTTGTTTGTTGTTGTGACTACAAGTTGATAAAAGTGGCGTCTTCAATGTGTGTAAACAAAATAAACTGACAGATATTTTTGTTTCAATTACAGAGCTATTTCGTGACAGACTATGACCCAACTATTGAGGATTCATACACAAAACAATGTGTTATAGATGATGTGCCAGCTAAACTGGATAGTAAGTTTTGTAATTATTGTTATAATTAATGCAATATTAAATATGCATTTATATTTTAGTACTTGATACAGCTGGTCAGGAGGAATTCAGCGCTATGCGTGAGCAATATATGCGTTCGGGCGAGGGATTTCTGTTAGTATTCTCCCTGAATGATCATTCCAGTTTCGATGAAATACCAAAGTTTCAGCGTCAAATATTGCGTGTTAAGGATCGTGATGAGTTTCCCATGCTAATGGTGGGCAATAAATGCGATTTGGAGCATCAGCGTCAAGTCTCCCTGGAGGAGGCGCAAAATACAAGCAGAAATCTAATGATACCCTATATTGAGTGCAGTGCCAAGCTGCGCGTTAATGTGGATCAGGCATTTCATGAGCTGGTGCGCATTGTGCGTAAATTTCAAATAGCTGAGAGGCCCTACATTGAGGAGGGCTACAAGAAGAAGGGCAAGAAGAAGTGCTGCTTGATGTAAAGCAATAGCAAAGCAAATATTGGCAAAAATTGCGAATCTCCAGATGGAATGTAACGAGTATAACACCAAATTTTTTTGTAATTATTAAAACGCGCGCGTCGACTGAGCTAATATATATATATATATATATACACACACAAGATTCCGATGAGCTGCCAATGCCAACGATTTAACCCAGTAATATCCAAAAATCAGCAACCAGTTAAAATGTAGAAACGAATAACCCAAACGAAATGCATTTGATAAACTCTACATGCCTGCCTGTAACATCAACGAATCGAATCAAAGCTCGCGCCACGCCCAGCTGCCGCTCGCCAGTTAACAAAAAATTAATTAAAATTAATTAACAAAGCAGTTGAAACTCAATGAAACTCAGATAACAAATGTCCTTGCGTCCTTGATACACACACAGCATACATATATACATATACATATATATTTTTGTAATATTATTTATTGTTCAATGTGTAGGCGGCAACAAGTTAAGGACAAATAAATGGTTTTTTGTATTAATTATATTGTTAGAAAAGTAATGCAATAATTGTGCCCCCCCCCCCACTCCCAAGATTTGTCGTCAAATAGTACGTTGGAATGTTTGTTTGTTTTTTGATTAAGCCAAAAGTAATGTGTTATTGTAATTTGTATTGTTATTTACTACTAATATATTGCATAACATATATACACATATTAATATATATTTATAACACTTGGAATATAATGCTTACAATTCGACTTTTGTTATGCGTTGTGTGCTTTTTGTTATATGTTTTTTATAACAAAATAATTGAGTGCCTCGTTCTCGTTGCATTTAGTCAGCGCATTAATAACAAACAAAAACAAATAACACCAAAAAACAATTAAAATTGTTTTGTTTTTAATTTAGAATCGATATTTAGAAAGAAAAAATAATTAAAAACAAAAAACAAAAATAAAAAAGAAACGCGAACATCAAACGATAACAACGCACAATACAATAATAATTGTAAAAATCTCTTTTAAAAATTATACTATGTTTTTTATACAACAATTTATATGTATTTTTTTACATAATTTATATATCGTATATGGAACGTGTTTTCAATTTTAAATTTATGTATTCTTGTTTTTTTTTAACTCTACACACACTGCTTAATTTAACGAACCTTTTTTAATTTATATTATATATTTGTATATTTACTTATGAATATATATATTTTAATAAAAAAAAAAACAAAAAAATATGCGCAATTCTAATAAATACATTAAAAATCACAAATGCTTCCATAAATTGTTTATTTTTATAAATATACCACATTTTAATTGTGGTAAAAGAAACCGGGCTCTAATGGGAATCTATTCAAAATTAATTAATTTCTTGAAACAAAAAATCTATAAGTGGGGAACTTAACCTAAATTTGTTTTAATATATTCAGTTCTAAAACAGTTTTAGTTGTGAAAATGTAGAAAAAAAGCATTACAACTGGAAATTGATTTTTGTATTTTTAAAACAAATTCCTGGCTAACAAAATAATGGAACACAAGGTTTTTTTTTTTTAGAATTTTCGGCATGAAAAATTAATAAAAAAAAATCGTTTAACTAAGTAATTCTGATATTCGCAGTTGGTTAAAAATTTTGATTTAAGATTTTATATTTTTCAAAATTTATCAAAATGTTAAAATTGTTGAAAAATTATTATTTAAAAAAATTTAAATGCCAGGTCAGAGATGACAAACCATGACTAAAAATACATAACAGCTAAAATTTGGTTGAGTTTTAAGGAAGTTATAAAAGTTAAAAATATAGGAAATTAAGGAAAATGTAGACAAAAATGTAATTTAATTTAATTTAAAATAAATTGTGACTTCCATAAATCAAGCATTTAGTTAGTTTTTAACAATCAATCAGCTAAATATTAAAGTTTATATATTCATTTAGTTATCTGCTTGAAACTTACGTCAGAATATGGTCTTGCATCTGTTGTGTACTTATTCCAGGGCATCCTTACAAGTGCAAAAAATTAATTGAATCCTCTTTCCGATTGGGGTATAAAAGAAGCTGCAATTGGTCATAGGAACATAGAACTCAAGATGAATCCTAAGAGTGAAGTCCTCATTGCTGCAGTGCTCGTCTTTCTGCTGGCCTGTGTGGAATGTCAAGTAAGTTGAAGGAATATTATATATAAAGGCAATCAATCAATTAAATCAATACTTACAGCTAACATTCTCGCCGGACTGGGGCAAGCGTTCGGGTGGAGTAAATGGAGCTAGCGGTTTCTTTGAGCCGCCACAGGGCAATTGCAAGACATCCAATGAAATGCTATTAGAGATCTTTCGGTTTGTGCAATCGCAGGCGCAACTCTTTCTGGATTGCAAGCACAGGGAATAAAGCACACAAAGGATTAAAGGACAGCGTATAAAAAATGCCTATAATTATAATGTATATGAACTTTAGCCTATATATTTATATATATATACCCTGTATGTATGTTGTTAGTTACGTAGAACACAAGGTAGTCGTAGTCGGCATTTAGATTTAGAGTAGAAGAATTTTTCCCGTTTGCGTCTCTCAGTGTAAAACCTTTGTAACTGAAAGCAAAAGAAACAAAAAATAAAATAAATAAGCGCATCTAAAAAAAAAATTGTGTTGAACTCATTGTATAGGGTATATAGAGACCTTGTACAGCTTGAACTGTTTTTTTTTACATTTTTATTAAGGCATTTGGGCAGGTGCTTTACCTTTTTCAAGTTCAATCTTTTTTTTTGTATCCACAAATTGAATAGAATAGGCAATTTGATATAATTCAGTAAATTGCAACAATTAAAGCATCATATTATCATATAATCGTCATATTTATATATTTGTTTAAGTTCGGAACCAAAAAATGTTCCAAAAGCTCTCAGTACAACTCCGAACTTCGGTTGATTTGAAACATACCAGAAGCAGCTATGAAAAATATATTCGAAATTAAATCTACTTCTACGAAATTTTGGATGTACATATGGTTGATTACAATTGTGCATTTGGCAAACTGTAAGTGTATTTTATAAATATTAAAAATAATTCTAGCACAAACAGATATGCACCCAAAGATTGTGATCGTGTCGAATAAAAAGTTGTTTTAAATAAAAACAAATAAACAAATATAATTATAATTGAATATAAACGGAAAACGTGTGTCCGGAACTACAATGTGTGCCATGTAAACATCAAAATATTTTGTTTCGATGACGATGGAATCGTTGGATATAATCGGATGACAAGCGTCAGTGGCCCAGTTTATTTTAATTTGATAAAATTAACATTTTAGAACATTGCAATTGGCAACTAACGACTGTGATATACTCTGTTAAAAAAAAAAGATATTGGACTTAGTAAATATAGTTTTCTATTAATTTTTCAAATAGGGAGAGTTCTTACCTATAAATATTCCCTTTTATACAATTAACAGCAACGATTCCAAGTGATTTGAGAGCAGCTCTGTCTGTATCAAGAATTAATTAAATTAAAGTTCTATATAACTTATATATTTGAATAGTTAAACTTACCAAATTTAATATGGTTATTGCTGAAGATATGTATAACAAAGCATCTATTTGTGTAATATAAAAGTTATATATTTAAAAGAGTATTTCCTGCCCGTTTTAAACTCTGAACCGTCCCTGTTTTATGGGGCATCCGCTCTGCAGAATCTGCTGCAATTAAATGCGACACATCAGAAAAGTCAACAAACGTTGAAACGCATTAATTGTACAATAATTGAATAAATGGTTAATAATATATTAACACGGTTCTGTTGGTTGACTGCAAATGTGTATAACCGTCGCTCAGTTGACATAGAAAGTTTGGAGCAGCAGCACGGATTAAATTCCTGGTTAATATGCTGCTGGATGAGTTCTGTGTTAAGGTCTATTTTTGGCCATTTTTATCATATTTGGCGAGCATCAAGGGATTGTGTCCGCTGTATCCGCCAGGTTACTTTCAAGTTTATCCCATACCACCGCCGCCCACAGGGCCATTAATACCACAACTACCATCCACGCCCGCAGTGATCCCAACGTTCCAGCCAACGCCACCATTTCCGCAAACGCCGCCAACATTTCCGACTTTTCCGACGCCGCCAACATTTCCGACATTTCCAACGCCGCCATTTACAGTGCCAACAACATTGAGCACCACATCGACGACAGCCACAACGACTACCACAACGGCAGTAACCACCAGCAGTTCCACTACAACCAGCACTCCAGGGACTACGTTGCCATTGCCAACGTGTCCACCGCAACCATTTGTTTGTCTACCGGGCGGCGTACGTCCGCTGCCCAATTGTCCCTGCATAGATCCCAGGCAGCAGCCATTGATGGCCTCGCCCATGCCAATCGGTTCGGATATGATGGTCTTTGTGCCGCTTAATCCCGTTCAAAATCGTCGTCGTCGTCGCCGTCGCAGTCGTCGGCGGCGTCATACAGAGAGAGACTTTTAGTAGAAGGCACATTATCATCACAATTTCCAAAATCCATTCCACTTACCCCTTTAATTGATACGGCAATAAATAAATTATGAAAACAGCAATTAATTGGCAAAACAAAAATCTTTGGGTGCTCCACCTGCACATTGCACATCCAAAACAACCTGAAGCACCTCCTTCAATCTGCTCATAATTTCAGCTCAGTTTCAGAGCTGCTACGATGCACGTTCCCGTGCCGGCAGCTGTCAGCCGTTGAGCTCCTGTGCCCATCTGCTCGAGGAGTACCAGGCGGGTACAACAACAGCAACAAATGAGTTTCAATCATATCTAGGTCAATCCATTTGCGGCTTTGATGGTTTCAGTTTTTTGGTAAAAACTTGTGCACTTTTCATTGTTTATGTATAGTATACTAATGTGGCAGTTTCTTAGGTTTGTTGTGCGACGGAGCGTGCGCCCTTAGTCAGCCGCAGTCCCAAGGAGTATGTAATGCCCAATAGTCCACCAGCTGGTGCCTTTAGTTTCTCCTCACTGGGCGAAGCTACGCAGAGTCCTGTTTCACAAGTGCCACAGCAACCTGTGGTGTTTCAGCCCACGCCGCCTGTTAACCAGGGTCAAATTGTGGTGCAACCAACTTCATACGCATCGCCAATCAGCTCTGCGGGCTGTGGTATTAGTGGTGCCACCACAAACCGTGTGGTGGGCGGTCTGCCGGTTAGAAAGGGTAAGTAAAGCCTGATCCCTCTCTCTCTCTCTGTTCTCATTCTCTTTTTACCTTTGTTGTGTACATTTTAGGCGCTTATCCCTGGGTTGCTGCTTTGGCCTACTATGAGGAGTCCAATCGCAACACTTTAAAGTTTCTTTGTGCCGGCAGCTTGATCAGCTCACAATTTGTGGTCACCTCGGCGCACTGCATTAATCCAACGTTGGCTTTGGTGCGTTTGGGAGCTCAAGATCTTTCCAAGTCAACGGAACCAGATGCTATGGATTTTCGTATTAGACGCACAATTGTTCATGAACAATTTGATTTGGCATCAATTGCAAATGATATTGCACTAATTGAGTTGAATGGCGAAGCGCCATCTAGCGGTGAGTGGAAAACTTGTGACATTTATTATGTTAATTGCAGCGCTGCCACCTTACAGCATATTGCACATATGGCAGCGCCCATAAAAAGCTATCGATGTTTTTTTGAGCTATACAATATTTACATTTTGTAAACCTTAATTTATTCCAACAGCCTATATACGACCCATTTGCCTGCCCGAGCCAAGTAAATTTCAGCGTGAGGATGCATTTGTGGGCATGAATCCTTTTGTGGCCGGGTTTGGTGCCACCAAACATCAGGGCGCCACATCCAATGTGCTGCGTGATGCACAGGTGCCCATTGTATCGCGGCAGAGCTGCCAGCAGAATTACAAGTCTGTCTTTCAGTTTGTTCAGTTTAGCGACAAGGTGAGCCAGCTCCTAACGGGTTTCCTGATTTCATGACAAAATTATAAAATAAATTTTCTTGCAGTTAATTTGCGCCGGCAGCTCCAGTGTCGATGCCTGCCAGGGGGATTCCGGTGGACCACTTATGCTGCCACAGGTCAGTTACAACACACACACACGTCTGACTCATCTACCAAATTCGAACCAGTTTATTTTTATTTTTTTGGACAACTCAGAATACCCAAGGTGGTTAAGTTTGTTGTCACAACTCGAAACTGCTAATTATTTATGGTTGGACGGGGCGGGGAACTCTGAAAAGTGTGGCTTACAATCATTTCGTTTCATTCTGAAAATGCCTTAAAACATGCTCTTAACTTTAATTATATATCTCATCTTTTAATTTCAGCTCGAAGGCGGTATCTTTCGTTATTATTTGCTGGGCATTGTTTCCTTTGGCTATGAATGTGCAAAGCCGGGATTTCCCGGTGTCTATACGAGAACAAGCAGCTATTTGAGCTGGTTACAGCGCACACTAAGGGGCGGTTATAAGGGCAGACTTTTGTAGATTTATCTAACACATAATCCTATTTTATAAGTTTAAACATATGTTCTACTTATTGTGTTTATTACAGCAATTTTATTGTCCTCTTTTTTTTTATTAGTTTATAGATATATAAGTCCTTTTATATAAGATCCAAAAGTATTCAAGTATTAACACAGATATTTTGATTTAAAATAATAAACAATTTTTTATAAATTTACGCTTTAGTATATACTTATTTTATATTATCTTTTGATATGACAAATGTCAACAAATGTTCGTGTGGCGTTCTATAAATAAATCTTTGTAAGAAAACGTAACTTTAAAATAATTACTTTTCCGGGACGACACTTAAAAAAACAAGAATGTGCGGTTAAGTAATATCATTACTATTGGGTTATAAATCAGTATAAATTAGTGTTAATAACCAGCTAAGCAATATCAAATTACAAATGCAGTTAAACAGTTTATGTTTTTATACTCTCAATTATCTCGACAGGGGGTCAACAATAATACCGATTAGCTAACGGATAGCTTACCCGGATTTGTACAACAGGAGCAATTGCCTGGAAATTCCATAAATGAAGACGCCCACGCTGAAAACTGTGCGGCATTCAAATAAGTTAAGTCATCATCATTGGAAATATAGAATAACGATTGCATCGCACGCATAATAATTCGTTTGGCTATTCAAAATTCCAGACATTTTTCAGTTTCAGTTGAGTCCAAGCTTAGTTCAGTGCCCGACTATGTCATCGATTAGCACTGGCTGCCTCTGGGGTACTGACAATGCAAATCGAAATACATATAGTTCTAATCTCTTAATCAGCTTTATTTTTCTACAACGAATGCATAAGAAATTCACAGTCTCTTATCTTCAGATCTCTATAGCAAATGTTTTGAAAAAGCTTTCGTATTGCCCAGTAAACAATTTGCTCAGTGAATCTCAAGTGAATTGACAGCGTCAATTAAATTGTCTAACTTAGAAACTTAAAAACTTTATTAACTATGTTATGAATTGCAGTTAACTGTCTTCAAATATGATAAACAAAATACAATTATTTAATTTAACTTGCATTTATTAATTCTGTTTTTTTTTTACTACTTGAGTCACTTTAATTTCTTAAAATTTTGAAATGACAAACCGGCGCCAGATTGACAACTTTTGTTTTTTAAGCATCCGCCTTGGATGATAGTCTTACCTTGACAATTTATTAAGTTTAGAATTATATACAATTTTTTATATTGTGCAATGTGCATTGATAAAGGCATTTCCGTTGCCAGAATATATTAAATTACCTGTACATTCTTGATCTGGACGACTTGCTGAGTTGATGTAATCATGTTTGTCAATTTGTCATTAAATAATCATTAAACTATTATTATTTTGCAATTGTTCAAATGGGTTTACTATAATATCTTTTGTTGTAAGAACGATTTTGTTGCTTTTATAGCTGCCTATCTTTTAAAGAAACAATCTGTCGAATGAAAATAATTGTTGTTTAATGTTTTCTGTTTGTGCATTTGAATTCAAATCTATATTTGCAATAGCAAATTATTTTATAACAAAAACTTAGCTGGTATAATTGTAGCTATGTAGTATATTGTATATTGTAGCATTATTATACCAAATTCAGTCAAGTTTTTATCTATTTTTATTACAAATATGTAAAAATTACATTGTCTAGGTTAGGGATTAGCCATTTATTTATGGGAAAGGGCACACAATTAAATTTGAAGCTAGATTTTTGTGATTTTTTTCGCAAATTTAATTGTTACATATGTACATATATATATATAATACAATTAGCGCTCTCAATTCATTTAAACGTTGTTTATTGAGAACAACTTTCGAGTTAAGCTCTCATTGCTGTCCTCTACTAGTGTTGTTGTTAATAAGCTTTAGTTTATAGTATTAGAAATTGCAGTGCATAAATAAATAAATTACGTTGCAATCCAGAGTGTAAGTAAAACTTGAACAAAAAGCCCTAAGTAGCTTGAACTAACGCTCAGTTGGCTAACATATGGCGATTTGTGAATCTCGGAAACGCGCAGCACAATCAAGGATACGCGTATAGAATAATTCTAACATATAAATGAATATATATATATAAATATAGTATATATTTACAATAACAAACACATGAAATAATAATCAACATGAAATTAGTGTTTAGTGTTGTTGTGTTTACGCTTTTCTGCCTTGCCACGCCCACGCGAGCACAATTCCGCCGTAACAGGCAAGGTACATACTATATATATACACAAATATACACATGTATATATATACACATATATTACATATTTAATATAGAAATTTAACTACCTATTTTTGATAAGAAAAAAAAAGCTCTGTGGCTGAAATCAAATCCCTTTCTGTCTATAAAATTATAATAATGTTCGGAAATGCCTTTCTGTCTAAAAAATTATATTACTGTTCGATAATAATACACACAGATATAACAAAAATATTGAAATTACAAAAAAACTCAAATTCATTTGTATATTTTTTTTTAACAGCAAGTTTGTTGCCTGAGTCTTTCGTTTAAAGTAATTCAAGAACATTGAAATAACGCACAGCTGTAGGCTCAAAAGAAATACAATAATACATAATAAATAGATAAAAACAAGTTTGTTTTTCTTTAAATTTTAAACTATTTAAATATGTTTTATTTGAATACTAAGCTTAGGAAAATAAATTCAAATTAAATCTCTGCTTACCTAACCCTCTTTCAGGCCCTCAAGCCTGTGTCACACCCGAAGAAAACCTTGGCAGATGTGTGGCCCTCAGTTACTGTCCACAGGTGGCCAACATCTTCAGAGTGACGGATGCGAGAACTGCACGGAATTATGTGATTCAATTGCAGCGTAGCTGTGGCACGCGCAACATTAATGGGGATCCATTGGTAAATGGGAAAAATCAATCATTTGCCTCTTTCATCTATTTAAAGCATTTATTTAACTTTTCTTAGGTGTGCTGCTCTAGTTCGTTAACTAATACGGTTACAGAGCCAACCATAAATCCTTTCCTTCCTACAGAGGGTAGATTTGTGTCGCCACAGCCACCACCGACAACAACAGAGGCAACACCCGTCGGCAATCCTTTCCTGCTCCAAACACCCCCTCCGCCGGTGGAGTTACGTGGTTCCAGCTGTCGTGTACCAGGTGGAGCGCTAGGCGAATGTATTGGTAAGATTTATCAAGTGTTATACTTTGAAAAATATATTTATTTTTTGGTTTTGTATTTAGAAATCAAGAGATGTCAGCCACTGCTCGATCAACTACGTGTTAAAAAAAACGATCCTGAGTTTTCCAAATATTTGCAGTCTTCCAATTTGATATGTGGACGAGTGACTCAACATGTCTGCTGTCCCACGGATCCAACACCAGCCGTGGCTGCCACAGATGAGTGCGGCGTTAGCACGGCCTCTTTAAAGAAGATCGTTGGCGGTGAGGTATCCAAGATTGGCGCTTGGCCTTGGATTGCATTGCTTGGCTATGATGATGGCTCCTCGCAGCCTTTTAAATGTGGCGGCACACTGGTCACAGAACGGCATATTGTCACCGCTGCCCATTGCAATATAAAACCACTGTAAGCCATAGCTAAGGTGTACCCTTAAAATCATATCCAAATCCTGCTCTTTATATTTATCCATAGTCGATTTGTTCGTCTGGGTGAGCACGATCTAAGCACGGATACGGAAGCTCAACATATAGATATAAATATCACAAAAGTATGTATCTCTTCAAATTGTCTTATAGCTATTACAAACGATATGATCTTTATATCCAGAGCGTGTCACATCCGCAATATAATCGTGGCAATTTTCGCGCTGACATTGCCATTCTCTATTTGGAACGCAATGTTCAATTTACGGATAAAATTCAACCCATTTGTTTGCCAAGCAGTCCTAGCCTGCGTTCCAAGTCCTACATTGGATACAATCCTTTTGTTATTGGCTGGGGCAGGACCATGGAGAACGGCGAATCCTCTGCTATTCTGCAAGAGCTGACGATACCCCTCCTTGAAAATGAGGAATGTCGAGGGTATTATGCGAAGGCGAAGCGTTACTTTTTCGTGAATCAATTTGATAATACTGTACTCTGTGCTGGTGTGCTCTCTGGCGGCAAGGATACATGCCAGGGTGACTCTGGTGGTCCGCTGATGATAGTCGAGGATGTTAATAATAAAATGCGCTTTCATCTAATTGGCGTGGTATCCTACGGTGTTGGCTGTGCCAGGCCAGAACTTCCCGGTGTCTACTCCAGTACTCAGTACTTCATGGACTGGATACTTGAAATGATTCAGGATACATCCTGAACTGGTTAATGAACTAATGAAGCATTTAAAACATCAATTATATAATTATTTTAATTATTCTAAGTGTATATTAATATATTGTATATAGAACTTTATAAAGAATTAAAAGTTTCAAGCTTTCACAATTTAATATTTAATTTAAATAAATTTTTAATGTTAGAATGCGTACGTGTTGTTTTTAAATAAATCTTTGTAATCTAAAATAACATAAAGCAAATGACTTCCCCGACAAGGCACTAAAAAACCGGAATGCGCGGTTAAGTAATATCGGAACGATTGGGTTATAAATCATTATCAATTAGCAAAATTAAACTGCAGTAAAGTACATTAAGCTTTTAAGACAGCTCTCAAGATTAAATTCAATTATCTTGACAGGGGATGAACAATAATATCGATCAGCTAACGGATAGTTTACCCGGAACTGTGCAGCAGGAGCAATTGCCTAAAAATCCCGTAAATAAAGACGCCCACGCTGAAACCTGTGCGGCATTCAAATAAGTTTAGTCATCGTTTTTGAATATATAGAATAACGATTGCATCGCACGCATAATAATTCGTTTGGCTATTCAAAATTCCAAACATTTTTTCAGTTTCAGTTGATTTTAAGCTTAGTTCAGTGCCCGACTATGTCATCGATTAGCACTGACTGCCTCTGGGGTACTGACAATGCAAATCGAAATATTAATTCTAATCTCTCAATCAGCTTGAGCTTTCTACAACGAAACTCTCAGTCTCTTATCTTCAGATCTCTATAGACTAATACATGTTTTAACGAAGCTTTCGTATTGCCCAGTAAACAATTTGTTTAATGAATCCCAAGTGGTTTGACAGCGTTAATTAAGTTGTAACTAACAACATTATTAAGTGTGTTATGGAATGCAGCTAAATCGATTTTAATATGACAAAGAAATAAACAATTTCTATGCTTTTATTTATTCTTATTATTAAACTAACTTGAGTCACTTGAATTTCTTAAAATTTTGAAATGACAAACCGGCGACAGGCTGACAATTTTTTGTGTTTTAACATCCGTTTGGTAACGAATCAAACCATTGACAATTTAAATAAGTTCACATATTTATACACTTGCTAAGGTTATTATAAATAATTTAAAATGGTTTGCTTAAAGTGTATAATTTGAAGTCTTTAAGAGTATTTAAACTTCGGCAATTGAAGATGATTTTTATTTAATGTTTGTGCACTTGAGTCTAAATCATTTGCATATATGCAAATTATTTTCTAATTAACACTTACTTGGTATAATTGTAGCTCTATAAGTATTAGCTTTATTATGCCAAATTCAGTGAAGGTTATTTATAACAAACAGTGGCGTACGTGGGTGGGGATGGTTACAGTAAAAAATATTTTTTTAAATATATAAATAATTTATATAAATCAATACAATATGAATACTTTTTTGACTTGAACATTATCAGTTATTTTCTCAACCTCCGAAATGATCACAAATATGTAAATATTGCAATGCTCTAGCTAACGGATTTGTCATCTATTTGTGGGAAAGTGCACAAATTTACAAATTGCAGCTAGATTTGTGTGATTTTTTCACAGATTTAATTGATATAGTTGCGAGTCAATAAAATGCGATTAACGCTCTCTATTCACTCGAAACGTTGTTGATTCTCACATTGAGAACAACTTTCGATTTAAGCCCTCGTGTTATTTTGTTCGTTCTCGGCATATAAAGCCCGACACAGTTGGCAATCGGATGAGTATGTAAACCTCGTCGAAATCTAAACTTGACCAAAAAGCACCCAAAAAAAAAACAAAAAAAAAAAAAGCTTGGTCCAACGCTCAAGACGAGCTCAGTTTGATAACGTACGGCGGTTCGTTCACATCGTCAACGCGCAACGCGATCTTGAATACAATTGAAAATTGCCAATTGCAATTAATAAGTCTATATATTATATATGATATACATAGTATATAGTTAAAAGTGCCAGTTAAATTACAAGATATGTTAAGCAAAATGAAATTAGTGTTTAGTGTTGTTGTGATTACGCTTGCCTGCATTGCCACGCCCACGTTCGCCCAATTCAACCGTAACAGGCAAGGTATATATATATATTGTTTGAGAACTTTAACGCTTGCTTTTCGCATTTTTTCTCAGCTTACTTATATCTGTTAGATATATAGAAATTTTAACGCCTAACCCGTTGACTTAAGTAAAACAAGTTGTCGCTATTGCTTATAAACCCGTTTGTATTTATACAAAAATATATTAATATTTTAGCAATGATTACAGCTATGACAAAAGCAAAAAAAAAAATAAACATTTAAATTACAAAAATTGAAATTCGGTTTATATGGTTTTTTTGTTTTCCTAATAACTGGCAAGTTTGTTGCCTAAGTCTTTCGTTTGAAGTGATTCCCCGCGCGTATAAAACGTTTTCTTCTCTTTTTTTTTATATATATAACTTGTCTGGAATTGGCAAAGTTTCGTTTATACGTCAACAAGTTAATATATCTTTGAATTTGGTTTTACGCTTCAAGTTCAAAATCCGTAGCCAGTAAACCAGTCATTGCCATTGTCACTGTCATTGCAAGCTCATCTCAAGGTCAATTGACCCAGCGACATTTCCTTAAAATATGGTTTTTTTTTTTATTTTTTGGGAATTAAGTATTTTGCGCACGTTTGCTTAAATGGTAAATGACTGCAACTAGAGCAAATTGTGAAGAATATCAAGTATTTGAATCTGATAAAAATTTATATAATTTCATTACGCTTTTAGCTATAACACTAGTTTACAAATTATTTTTTGATCGAGGGAGCTGGACTCTCTTATACTTTTTTTGATGTATTTTTGGTCGCTGATTTCAAAAATGCAAACCATTTATTTTTTCAAAGAATGGTCTTCGAGAAAACCGCGAATAGCTAGTTTTTTGGCAGTCTTCCGACTTATTTGTTCATATTTACATGAGATCTTAATTGATCTTAAATAATGTTACACAATTCAATAGATAATTGTATCCCCTTTCTAACGCTATGCCGTTTATGCGAATCGAATAAGAAACAAAGCCATTATAAGCCCTCAAAGTTGAAAAATGTAAACTTTTTTTGCATTTTTGAAAAATTGCTGAATTTCAATTGGTCTTTTAAAAATTTAAAAAATTCGTTTAAATACTTTTTAAGATTTATTATGTTAGATAATTCTAATATTTTAATATTTTAAGTATACATTTGTCCAAATCGGTCAGTAAATGTGATAGTTATTCAGCAATTAGTAAAAACACCCAAGAAAAAATTTACCCTGTTCATCACTTTTCCAGTCATATTTGGAGATGAGAAGTTTCAACTGACTAGAAACTTTAGCTATTGCGGCGATTTGAATGGATTGTTTGCTTTATTTAGAGAGAATAATGATCCTGAAGATTAGTGTATCTTAATCGAATATTTCCGCTTTAATTTTTCCGTAGACAATATGCAACATTTTTTCTTTTAATATACTAACGCATCACTGTTTTCTCTCTTAAATTGTAAATTTTCGACAAATATGACGGGAAAATTGTATTATATATAATAGGGTAAAAATTATTAAATAAAATATTAGCAGCTTATTCTGTTTGAAAATTTGCATTTTAAATTTGAAAAATAAATACAAATTAGATTTATTTTTAATTTATGCCTTACCCCAACTCTCTGTCTCTCTCTCTCTCTTAGTTCGTCAGAACTGCATCACACCTGAAAATTACTATGGTAGCTGTGTGGCCCTCAGCTACTGCCCCCAGGTGGCCAATGTCTTCCAGCAGACAGATAGGCGAACAGCGCAGAATTATGTGTTCCAACTGCAGCGTAGCTGTGGCACGCGCAGCATTAATGGGGATCCATTGGTAAATGGGAAAAATTCTATCGCTTTCTAACGTATTTCTGTTAAAGCTTTTGCCAAACTTTTCTTAGGTATGCTGCACCAGACCGTTAACTAATACGGTTACAGAGCGACCCTCGAATCCTTTCTTCCCTACAGAGGGTACCTTTGTACCGCCGCGGCCACCACCAGCAACAGAGGCACCGCCTAATCCTTTCCTGCCTCCAGTTACACAGAGACCCACTGTTAGACCCACAATAGCAACATCAGCACCGGTTACATCTGCTCCGCTGATAGAGAACCGTGGTCCAAGCTGTCGTGCTCCGGGTGGCGTGCTAGGTGAATGCGTTGGTGAGTCTATCAAGTATTGATACTTTGATAAATATTCTAATTTGTTGCAATTCTTTACCAGAAATCAAGAGCTGTCAGCCACTGTTGAATCAACTGCTTGTCAAGAAAAACGATCCTGATTTTGCCAAGTTTTTGCAGGCTTCCAATTTGATTTGTGGACGGGTTGCCCAACATGTCTGCTGTCCCACAGGTCAAACAGAGGCCACTCAAGCGCCTGTGGTGTCTGTGAATTCTAATGAAATACCACGTAGTTTGCCCACCGTAGAGCAAGGCTGCGGCTTTACCTCGGCCACGTATAAGAAGATCGTTGGTGGCAAGGTGTCCAAGCAAGGCGCTTGGCCCTGGATTGCATTGCTTGGCTACGATGATGGCTCCTCGCAGCCATTTAAATGTGGCGGCACTCTGATAACTGCCCGGCATGTTGTCACCGCTGCCCATTGCATCAGACAAGATCTGTAAGCTATGCTAGAAATTTTAATCTTCAAAAATATTAAAAAATCTAACTATTTATACTCACAGCACCCATGTTCGCCTGGGTGAACACGATCTGGGCACGGATACGGAAACTCAACATATCGATGTAAATGTGGCAAAGGTAAGTGTATTTTAATGCTGCTATTAATTGATTTATATATATATATATATATTTCTTCTGTTTACAGTACGAGTCACATCCTGAGTACAATCGTCGCAATGGTCGCAGCGATATTGCCATTCTCTATTTGGATCGAAATGTTCAATTTACGGATAAAATTCGACCCATTTGTATGCCTAGCAGTGCTAGCTTGCGTTCCAAATCTTACGTTGGCACCAATCCATTTGTTGTTGGCTGGGGCAAGACCATGGAGAACGGCGAATCCTCTGCTGTTCTGCAAGAGCTGATGATACCCGTGCTGGAGAATGAGGTCTGCCGCAGCAGCTATGCGAAGGTGAATCGATATTTCAGCGAGGATCAATTCGACAAGGCTGTACTCTGTGCTGGTGTGCTCTCTGGCGGCAAGGATACGTGCCAGGGTGACTCTGGTGGTCCGCTGATGACAGTCGAGGGTGTCACTAGTCAAATGCGCTTCTATCTAATTGGCGTTGTATCCTACGGTGTTGGCTGTGCCAGGCCAGAGGTGCCCGGTGTCTATACAAGCACTCAGTACTTTATGGACTGGATACTCGAGAAGGTGCAGAACACGTCCTGAATAAGGAGAAGGAACTAAAACTCAAGTTCGTTGCAGTTGTTTGCCAATGTATAACTTAGACCTAACTACTATAAATATATTGAATCGGGCGCTCCAAGCGCAACTCAAATATTGATATTACCTTTTGTCCTTGGCTTTGTTCTCATGACCTCACAGCATTGTCTAATCCTTGAGGCAAATGCCTGGACGTGCCTACGTGTACCTACAGACTTATGCAAATAGGACTAAGAGGATGCGCCTTGCCTCATCAATCATGCTTGTAATGATCGTCTTGGGCAGGCATCTGGAACAGTCTTATATGCAGTGATCTAGAATCCGGGGTAGGTACATATGCAATAGGGGTTCAGGGGAGGGGGCTACGTACCTAACCTGGACATGAACTGCATTCTAATTGATTTAGCAGCCGCAAGAGCTGTGAAGCTCACAAAGGATTTGAATATGTACCTATACAAAAGGGGTTGAGTCATCCTGGCGTGCTGCCTTCCTTGTCTTGTATCATTTGGCGCCATCTCAGGAGTTTCTGTTGCCCCTCCAAACCCTTAGACATGCTGCTCTCCCCTTCTGTAATCTGTAATCAGTTCACAATGTAAGACGAATCCTTTTGTGAAGTCAGAACGCCTTCTGTTCCACGCTCGCTCCCCCGCGCCTTTGTGGCCACATGTCATTGTGGCTTTTTATGAAGTAGGAGGATCCTTTCAGTCTTTGTGATTTAAATTCCCTAACTTGAGGCATCTGGCAGCTGACAAAAGGATCTTTGGCTTAGATTGCAGTTTTCTTATGTCCTGTACGCTTTGCATTTTCAATTATGCCCAGAATCACAACATGATCTATCAACATCTTTTATGTCGATCATTTATCAATAAATCCCAAAAAATTTGCATACGAAATATTGGCAAAAAAAAAATATAAAATTTGCATACGAAAGCAGATTTGCAAAGGGTGTTAATTTCATCATTAGCTGCGATATCTTTATTAGGGGCATTTGCCAAAAATCTATGGGAAGATTAGGGTGCCCCTAAAAAATAAAGGTTTGCCCTTTTGCCAAAAACATCCAACAGTCAAGAGGTGTACAAAGTAAAAACCCACAATCGCAAATATAAACACAATTTGCCAGGATCTAAACAGGCCGCAATTTTTCAGGGTTCCTCTCAATTGAGAAAAGGGTGTTTGAGCTATTCTGTTCACAGGACAATTGCTTTGAAATGAGACAATCAATTGATCATATCGTGATCAGATCATAATGATTTTTAAGGCAACATTTAAAAGGCAGTTAAAATTAAAGTGTAGGTGCTTTGACAATAAAAAAAAGCGTTATTTTTAAGAATTTTTATATTATTTCGGAGAATTTTTAAATCATATTTGAAATGCAATAATTACCCCAGGAGGATTACAAAAGTGTCTATCTGAACTCTAGATTATAGGGTTTTTCTTAAATGAGCTGCGGCTGATTCTCAGATTTTGTTTCTAAGACAATCAACAATAATATATTATATTAAAATATTATCTGATCGTTAACGAACATAAATAATAACACTAGTTTACAGCAAAAAAGGAGCTGGGCTCTCATATACTTTTTTTTAATGTATTTTTGGTCGCTGATTTCTAAATAATGCAAACCATTTATTTTTTCAAAGAATGGTTTTCGAGAAAACCGCGAATAGCTAGTTTTTTTGGCAGTCTCTCGACTTATTTGTTCATATCTACATGAGATCTTATTTGATCTTAATATAATGTTACACAATTCAATAGATAATTGTATCCTCTTTCTAACAGTATGCCGTTTATGCGAATCGAATAACAAACAAAGCCATTCAGTAAACCCTCAAAGTTGCAAAAAATGTGCACTTTTTTTGCATTTTTGAAAAATTGCTGAATTTCAATTGGTACTTTTAAAAATTTAATAAAATTATCGTATTAAATACTTTTTAAGATTTATTTATGATTAGATAAGTTCTTATGTACGAATATTTTAAGTATACATTTGTCCATATACGGTCAGTAAATGTGATAGTTATTCAACAACTTAGTCAAAAACCACCCTAAGAAAAAATTTACCCTGGTTCATCACTTTTCCAGTCATATTTGATCGAAAATATATCAACAAAAGTATATGAGAGCCCAGCTCCCTCGATCAAAAAATAATTTGTAAACTAGTGTAATATACGCCTAAAACTCTTCATAAATTTCTAAAACATTATTCGAATTCCATTTAAAATTTTTTATAAATAAAATTTTGCATAAATATGCTAAAAATATTTATTATATTTTTTTATTACAGAATAGAGTAGATCACAGGGCTTAAGCACTAAATATTGATTTAATTTGTCACTTAAAATTTAAAATATTGAATTAATTTAAATTTAAATTGCACTGAAATTGTAACATTCTAAGAAACTGGCACTCATTCACAAGGATATATATATATATATATATTCCATCCGTTGAAGGATTTAAGTTGAATCCTTGTTGCATTCCCTCTGTTAAGGCAGGTTTAGGCTTCCGGTGAGGCTGCATTCCGTTTGAGCACCTCATTCAAAGTGGGACTGAGTGCCAGGGCAGGATTAGCCACTGCAATGATATTGTCACCCGCCGCCGAGATGACCTGTACACCAGTTGCAGTCAGATCCACAGATTCCGTCAGTGTCAGATCGCTGGTGTGGGTGTGGGTTTCGCTATGCTTGGGACAATTGCCCAAGGATGAAACCGGAGAGCGTTCACTTTCCAGACCATTGGCCTGTGAAATAGTTAATAGTTGCCTTTACTCAGGACATGTTCAGGATATAGGACTAAACGGGATGCGCTCCAACACATACTCACTGGCATGGGCGGCGAACTGGAATTGCTGAAGGAGAAACGTGAATCATTGTCCTCAAAGTCCGCTGTCTTGGCCAAGCTGCAAAGTTTTTTATATATTTATATTATTTAAATAAAAAAATAATATTTTATACTCACGAAAACTTGGCTATTTCCGTTAGATCAAATGGCGGCTTGGCAAACTTTTGGTACATTGCAAATAGATTGTAGCGCGAATCCTCGACAGCTTCCTTCAGTTTGGATTAATTTTTTTTTTTTTTTACAAGATTGAGATTATGGATTAAAGTCTCTGACAGCATATAATGAAAGATAAACTCAGCAGTTGGCATTAAGCATTTGGCAAGTAAGGAATACACGATGTTGTATGGGGTTTTTAAAAGCAGGAAATTTTTTATTTATTTTTTAGGGCTCAACAAAAGGTACACAATATATTGCAAGATATAAATAAATACATATAACAAAAGACTACTCACTATATAACTGGAGCTAAGGTAAGTTTATGATTAAAAATTATAAAAAGAAATTGAGAAAATTAGAAAATAAATAGTAATACAAAGAATAGAAACCAAATAGTTGGAGATAAAAGTCAATTCTACTAGAGTAAAGCTCGTTATAGGAAAGATGTCAATTCTATCAAGAAATAATAATAAAAAAAATCACTTCAATTGGGAAAATATTAATAAGAAATTATTTCAATTTAAAAGTTTATTTTAGAAAAGATCTTAGTTATAATACGTAAAAGTCTTTTTAGGAAATATTTTAGTTCTATTATAATAAAGATCATGTTGGGAAAGAACTCAATTTTATTTGGAAAATATTATTTTAAAAAAAATATAAACTGCGTTGGGTAAAGAGCAGTTTAGAAAATAGCTCAATTAAGTTTAGTAAAGAATTATTTTGGAAAGATTTTAAATCTAAATAAATAAAGAAAGGAACTATTAGGAAAAAAATCTCAATGCAACTAGCATTTTCTTATTTATTTAATTATTATACAAATATCAATAAAATAACTAATAGACAATAATGTCTGCAACAACAACAATACTGCTAAAGACTAGGATTTTATTTAGAGATTAACAAACTAAATGATCAATAACTACAATTTAATAACAAAATAAAAGATCAAAATTGTTTTTAACTACACAAAATGGAAACCAAGATATTCTAAAAAGAACTTCTAGGCAATAAATACAAAAAGTTAGTAAATTTTTAGGAACCGTTGATTGTTTAAGCTGCAAAAGCAAAAATTTGTTTTTGGGGTTAACAAGAGAAGAATGTAGCGATAGTATATTCCAAAAAATATCCCAAGCTCTGAAATAAAAGCGAAGCTGAAGCTGAAGCACTCCACCAGCCAAAACATGGATGGGGAAAATCGAGGCACAATTTACTGCTCAATGGATTCTGGTTGCTTCCTTACCCGATTGAGATCCATGGGCAGCTGAGCCGCCGCCGCTGCCTCGGTGGAGGAGAGACGCTGTCGCTTGGTTGGCAGGGCGGCAGCATCACTAGACTCGCAATCAACATCGATGCGTTGAACATTCTGGGCACCTGGCATTTGGGACAATAGATTGCCATAGCGTGCTATGCTGGCCGAATGGCCAAAGCCCGCATCCTTGACAATCTGGCGGGCTAAAGGAAATAACTCGTCACGGCGCGTCAGCAGCCAAATGGTTTGCGGGTTGCGACAGAGCTGCGCCGCCGCCTCATTGACGCAGACCTCGTGCAGGGTGAGCGGCTTCTCCGGACGCCGTTTACAATCGAAGCGACCATATATGGCCGAATACTTACGTATCTCATCCATGCGACGCGGATCATGTTCACTCATCGCTATCACCTGCTCCAGTTCGCGTGTGGTGCGCTTTTTGGAGGTCTGTGCTCGCGGCTCACGTTGTGGCAGCTGTCGAGCTATTTTCGATGCACACATGGTAATACGCTGCACTTGGAGCTCGGTAAGAACGGGCGTTAGCTGCGGTGAACTCGAGGAGACCTGATGGGCAGTGCTGGGTGCCGTAGCTGAAGTACCACCAGGCATAGCGCTGGCCAAGGATGTGGCGGGCAGAACAAGGGGCGAGGTTGATTGATTTTGCAGCACAGGCAGCGTTGTGGCACACATGGCACTGGGTGCACTAATCTGTGAGAGCAAATGAGCGCTAGGCGCTGTTGCCGTTACCAGATTAACACTGGCGGCAGGCTGAAAAGACGCAGCAGCAGCGGCAGCAGCGGCAACAGCCGAAGGAGCAAAGGACGAGAATTTGCTGCGTGGCAAGGCGGGCGTGGTATCCGGATTAAAGACCAAAGCGGGCTTAGTAGGCGTCTCGCAGAGACCTGGCGTAGACATGGACATAGCTTTAGTCAGGTCCAATGGCAGTAGAGGCTTCTCTAGCAACTTACCCAGCTGTGGCAACATGGGACCTTGAAACAATCCTGGATTATTGGCCCACTCATGCAGCGCCTTCTGCAGGCGACGCACATGCAGCGGTTTGGAGGCCATGCCCACCAGTGCCATAATCTCGAGGAACTCCTCCTCGCCAGCATCATACAGCTGCTGCACATCATCCCCGCCCATCTCCAGCAGCGTATCATAGTAGGCCAACAGACTGGCACGTTGGAGCACCCTATATAGCTGTATTTCAGCCTCATTGCTTGGTCGCGATGTGGTGATCACTGCAAAGAGTAGAAAAGGCTTTAAAAACAATCTAAAAAAAACCTAAAAAAATCTAAAAAATATCTACAAAAAATGCTGTTGAAAAAAATGATATTTATAGAGTTTCTGTCAGGAACACTTTGTGGCACTCCTGCGTTCTCATAATGTTGCAAGACCATAAGAAAAAAAATTTTAATTAAATTCGTCTTTTTTTATAAAAAAAAAAAACTCGACGGACGTCTGGTCCAGAGGTAAACCCTTTGCAAAAAAAAATCCACAAAACCCAATCAAAAAAAAAATCTTTAAAAAAAAATCTCTGAAACTCGAAAAAGCGCACAAAAAGGACGCGGCAAAAGTTGGGAATGCCGAAAGAACAAACTCATCTGCATAAGCAAATGTGTTGTGTATGTGTGTGTGTGTGTGTGTCAGTGTATGTAATTTCAACCCTTTCGCTTTCGTCCTGCCGCATGTCAAGGATCTTCAACGAACTCGTTAGAAATGCGTCACGCATGCGCAAAGATCATTTTAATCTTTTTTTTTTTATACAATTTTTTTTTTTACTTTTTATCACAAAATGTAAATGTATTTTTGGTCGTGTGAATTATGGAATTGTCATAGTAGCAGCTGTACCTGGATTTCTATCCTGCTTTCCTTGCTTTTCTGCACAATTTATGGCCAAGTTTAGAGAGAAGGCAACACAACGCTTAAAAGGCCGCCAATGAGCCGAGCGCAATGCTGATGATGATTATGTCAAATCGTAAATAATTATGTGAGAATATTTTAGGTTCGATTGCACAAGACAAGGAGAGTCTACAGTTGCAGTTCCCATTGCCAACAACATTAATTAATAGAAAAACGAGCTTGGCCCCAACTAAATTATAACAAAACCGGGCTATATAAAAACAAACATCGATCGTTGAGATCGTTTTTGTTGCTATACAAGAGCTAAAATCAGCAGCAGGAGGATAAGGTCTCAGGTTGTACCAATGTGTATAGTTCTTGTTTGTCACTTGATGCGTTGCCAATCATTAACCCATGATTGCACGCTTGTCACAATTTATGACACATGTGCCGAGTACAGAGAGAGAGAGGGAAGAGTTAGTTAGATACCTTTAAATACACATATAAATTTAACAAGATTTATTCCATAACTAAAAATTAAATTCCAAAAAATAAATATTAAATAAACAGGTAGAAAATAAGTAATAATAATAAGTAGTAATAAAAATATATATAAAAAAATATTAAAAAAATATTAAAAAAATATAAAAAAAATATAAAAAAAAAAATAAAAATAAATATAAAAAAAAATATATATTAGAAAATAAAACAAATAAGAATTTTAATTTATCGAAGGCACTCCCTTTAAACTTTGAGAATCGCCGAGAAAGATGCATAATAATATAAAATAAAATTAAAAAAAATATATATATAAAAAAACATAAAAAAAATAAATAAAAATATAAAAAATATAAAAAAATAATAAAAATATAAAAAAAATATAAAAATTGATATAAAAATAAATTTAAAAAAAAAATATATAAAAAATGTATAATAAAAAATAAAACAAATAAGAACTTTGAATTATTGAAATTCGCCGAGAAAGGTGCATAATAAAAAATATGTATTAATTTTTTGTTTAATAACACTAAATATATAATTAAAAAAAAATGATTTAAAAAAAAATCAATAAATATATAATAGATATACTACGCTCAAGTAATATAAAACGTTTTAAGAAAACGAATACAAATGAGTTGGAAAACTTTATATTAGCGAGACTGCATATACATATGAAAGGATATATAATATTAACTAAATTAATTTAGAGTCCTTTCGATTAATATTCTAACCAAGAGAGGGTTAAGTAGACACACAGTTTGTGCCACACTTCTTCTATGCCAAGCCCCTGTTTCTTACCCAACGTGGAGTATTTAACGCAGACGCAGAATCTTTTGCGTAAGTCAGAAGCGGGAATCTGGACTCTATAAGAGTCGGGAATCGGGAATCGGGAGTCTGGTGTTTGGTCAGTTGTAGGGACGTTAGAGGGGAGGCAGAAGCTAGCAGCAATAAATAAATGAGACGTGATTTCAATACACAAATAATGCTCGGGGTAGGGGAGACAGAAGCCGCAGGCAAGTGGAACTGGAACCAGGCTTGGGGTTTTGGACTTGGGTTTGGACTTGGGGTTGGGTTGGTGGCTACATTTTCTGTCTGGCTGGTTACTTGGCGCGCTGATTGTCACTCGGTCGCCAGATCGTTTGCGGTGTATCCTCCTCCTCTGCAGATGCTTGTTGATTTTTTATTTATTTAATTTGCGGGTCGACTTTTTTTTTCCTGTTTCTTATAAATTTGCCCAGAGGGTATTATGATATTGTCACAAGATATGTAATGTATTGAAAAAAATCGTGTTTTTGCTATATATATAACTGTTCAGTTCACTATAATATTGCTATATATAACTGTTCAGTTCACTATATAATATAGCTGACACAGGTGGGATTAGTTGATAAATCTGTTTTTGCATAAAAATCACTTTTTTTTATTTTTAAATAGATATTGACAAAACTTCAAAATTTATTTAATTTCTTTATAAACTGACTATATTTGATTTTTATTTAAATCGGGCTACTATATATTATAGCTGCGATATAAAAAAATCTTCGAAAATTGGGTTTTTTTTGGTATAAAGAACTTTCTTTTGTTATTAAAAGTTTTATTAAAATCGTTTTACTATATCATATAGCTGCTCTAGGAAACGTTATTTGAAAGCTTAGCTTTTCTATAAATATATAAATTTTTTTTTATATATAAATAAATTGAATAAATTGAATTAATATTGGTATTTTACTAAATGTATATTATAGAAAATCTAGTTTTTGTATTAAAAACTAAGTTTGCTGCCAGGGTATTTATATTCGGTTATACCAAATTCAGTTGTGTTCTTTCTGGTTGTTGTTGTTTGTGTTGTGGCAAGTTTGTTAATGTTGCTGCTGCTTATGTTACTGTTGTAGCTGTTGCCGCTGTTGTTGTTGTCATTTGCTAAATATGTTGTTTTTATGCGATGGCAAATGGGCAAAGATGGACAAAAAAATAAACTGCAGTTGCTTTTTAGTTGGCACTTGAAAGCAATAATGACATTCGACGCCACATACCAAGCTGGCTGGCTGGCTGGCTGGCTGACCAGGCCAAGAGACCAGGGAACCAGGACCAAGACCAAGACCAACCAGACGCAGTGTGTCTTTTGAGGGACGTCAATCGTGCGATCGCCTTCGATTATGGGCAAAAAGCATTGGAAACGCAGACGCAGACGCCGGTGTTGCCTCCTAACCCTCAGTGACCACCATCTCCTCTGGTTTGCCCCCAAGTTAACCGAAACTATTTCTCATATACACAACGATAAATTAAAAGCGACTTTTTGAACGACCAAATTCTTGTCGATCAAAATTCCATTGGTGGCAATAACTTGGACGTACGTGCCAATGGCCGTTGATGAAGCTACAGCCAGAAAGAGTACGCACACGAATCTTCACAAGAAACTGATGATGATGATGGTACAACAGGCATCCATAACCATAACCTGGCGACAATGAAATTGCTGAGGTTTCTTTAGGTTCACAATTCCTTTGATTTTGAAAGGTGACGCCTGTTTGGGCTGTTCAGCGATTTCTAAGATTTCTACCCTCAACTGAATCTGGGGTGAGTTTTTTTTTTATTTATTTCGGAGTTACCCCCTAAGATTGGCCTATCATTTTGCAGAATAACCTAACGGTTGCTGCCTTGAACCGTTATACCTGCGCCTCAAACGTAAATTTCATTGGACGTCTCTCTTGAAGGGCGTCTGTTATTGTCGGTGCTACCTGGAAATTGAAATTATATAAGGAGACAATGCGCCCTATCCCTGTCTTGAATGCTTCTTAGGGTGGTTAGTTCGATCCCAAAGGCACCAAGGAAATGAAAACCGGAACTAAAGCTAAAAGTGAAGCTGAGGCTGAAGGCTTCTATTGTTGCATAAGGTAAGGTCCGTTAGGGCTGCCGTTACAAAACCTTAACAACAATGGTCATATGACGAAGCTTATGAGCTTCTCAAAAAAAAGCGCGGGAAATTTTGTTATAAAGAACAACTGGAATATACAGGAAAAAAATGTAAAGAAAAAACTGAGCTAAAATCATAAGAACTGCAGGAATTCTTGAATTTTGGTAAGAAGAAAGTTAGGCGAAGTCAAAAGTAAGACCTACATGCTATAAAAACGATCTTGAAACAATAACACAATCTTAAAAAAAAACTAATTAAATTTAAAGAGATGTTACATTTTGTGGCATAAAAAATATAATGAAGAAATTTAATTGGGGAAGTTTCACATTTAGAAAGAATTTGAAGAAGAATTTAAATTACATTCATAATTGAATTATATATTTTTTCACTAATTTGTTTACTTTAAAATTATTTATTATATTAAGAAGGAGCATTTTAATTTTATTCACAATTTAATTATATATTTCCCACCAAGTTTTATAATTTAAATTTAATTGTTATATTAGGAATATTATATTTTTAGACTATAAAGTCTGCACAGCAATGTAAAATAAAAGTGAAAAATATCAATAAATAATTTTTTTGGTAATGCGGAATAATATGATATTAAATGATACTCAGTTGGAGTAACGTGTTTATTTAAATAAAAATACATTAAAGATGTTGTAGTCTGCTATTAAGTTTTTTAAATTAATAACTAGGTTTCAGGATTTTTTTTCTAAATTTAAGGCAATATTTATACTAGTAATTTAGGTTTTAGCTAAGCATTTAAATTTTTAAGTAAGCTTTAGAGTTTAGAAATTAAAAGCAATAATTATCTTTGACTATTTTACACTTTCTTTTGATTGTTTTAATTGATTTAAATTTAATAAAATCCTACTTCTATTAACCTAAAGTTTTTAAAAGTAACTCAAACTCCCTACTTACTTGTTCCATTGGCATTACGTCCAAAGATTTTACCCTGCGGACTGAGTATGGGACTGGAGGAAGCCGACGGTGCGCCGGAGAGTGAACGTTGACCCTCCGAGAGACCGCTGGCTAAGGACAAATTGTTGACATCCTCCTGTTTGGAAGCAAGCTCAATGCTTGTGCTTGTGGTAAGCAACTGGGGCAGGGATTGTGTGAGCAGATTGGTATTGGGTGTGCCAGAGCAGCTGGAACTTCCGCTTCCTGTGCCAATATTATGACTCTTGCCACTGACAGCTGGAGATGGAGCTGTGCTTGATATGGTTGATGCTGTGGTGGATGCTGCTACCGGTGCTGCTACCGCTGCTGTTGTAGTTGCTGTTGTTGTTGTTGCCACTGCAGCAGTGGTTGGAGAATTTGCCTCCATTATTATTGTGGTGTATAAATCCTTGAGCAAACGATGCCCAAACTGTGAGTACAACGCGCGAGTTGAACCAAACAAGATGAACCAAACACAAACGCACAAAACCAAAATAAAATGCATGCAAAAATTAAACGCAATAACTAAATCAAAGGATGCACTAAATGAAAGGAGAGTGGAACTACACTAAGCTAAATGTTTTTGGTTTTTATTTGTAGTAGATCGTTTTTTTTTGAATAGACAGAAAGAACAACACTCGAATGTACACTCGATTTTGATGATCTCTGCCATCCGCTCAGCTCGAGGCCAGACGAACTTCTGTTGTCGTCTTGCCACATGGATGGCTCGGGAACCCTTTTGCAACGACGCAACGTTCGACGGCTGCTTTCGTTTTCTTCAAGGGAAACAACAACATCTTTGAGATACTTTTCAAAGAGCTGAAAAACACGTACATAAAATCACGCAGCAGACGATGTCGTCGAAAGGGTTAAAAAAAAGAAAAAAAAGGAAAAAAAATCCCGACTGAGAGCCAATTGGTATGCGAACCCGAACCTTAAGACGAAGATGCAAACATTGCAGACATTGGGCGCTACCAGTTCTCACTCGAGACCAATGAGGGTAAGTTTTTCTACAGAGACTCGTTTTCTGCGCTCTGGTTCTCTTATTAGAAGACAGTAGACATACCAGAAGATTCAGAATTCTCTGAGTTCTCTGAGCAGGCACATTTTGAGTGAGTTTCGTGCTCCGCCTCTTGTTAAATATCTCAAGATCTTTGAGCCAAGAGCGCATCCTTTTGAACACATTTTTTTTTTGGCTTTCATTTTTCCGTTAAAAAGTGAGAATACATTAAAAGGATATTCTAATTATTTCGTTGATTATTTGCATATTTTTTTTGTAAAATATATGATGAACGCATTTTTCTTGTATTTCCATTTTTTTTGTATATACAAAAACAGTTTACAATAGATTTCTTTTTTTTTTAATATATAAGGGGGGGAATACTTTAAAAGATTGCCTTTACTCTACGATTATAATAAAGGTTTTTAAAAATACGAAAACAAATCGTATATTGATGTTCGCGCCGCTGTTAGTAAATATGAGTTATATAAGAATAGATTACACTAGGATGGGTTTACGTTAACAGTCGATAGAGAGTTTAGAGAGCGAGCTCAGATCGAAGAACCCAATGTCATCAGTCGTAAAACATGTCCAAAGTTAGGATATGACTACAAGTGCGGGGTTCCTGCCGTGTGAGCTCTGTTACTATAAATTATTCACGCTAATTATCTGATTGATCCAACCAATGAACGAAGAGACCTTCACATAGACGCCAGGCACTTCAACGCGACCGCAGCCAAAGCCCCAGGATACAAGTCCGGCCAGCTCAAAGAAGCCATCGTCCTGACAGACAAGCGGCCCACCGCCATCGCCCTGACAGGCATCGTGACCCTCCTCGCCGCCTGCACAAAAACTGGAGGCGGGCAATATAAAGATCTTCTCCGTCACCGCGTTCACTTTCCGTATGCACTCCGTATCGCTGACAATTGGAATTTCCGCCTCACGTACACGCAGTGGAATGGGACCCGCTGGAAATTAAAAAATTCAATAAATTAAATACATATAAATAAATTTAAATTATATTAAATTACCTTCGCCCATATAGCCATAGCCGGTGACCGTGCAACGTTTGCCCGCCGTATGGCTCACTCCACGCGCTGGCAAACAAACCAGACAGACACCATCCCGCAGCTCCGCCTGACCATGCAGCTTGAGCAGCGCAATATCATTGTCCAGCGTTTGGCTGTTGTGATTGTGGTGTATATACGTGGTGGCTACGCGCAGGGTTTGGGCGCCAGGACTGCCATATTTACGTGTCAGATCATAGTCACCCACGCGCACATAGATGGCATCACCAGAGCGTACAATGCTGCAGGATTAAAAAGTGTTAGACGGAGCATACAATAGCTAGCAGAGATTTCTTTAATTTTTTTGTAATTTAGTGTAAATTATCCTGAATGCTTAGGGTAAAAAAAATGTTCAAAAAGTAAACTCAAAATAATATTACGCCTTTTTTTATAGGCAAATATTATAAAAAAATAAAATTTTCAAAAAGTAAACTCAAAATCATATTGTCAATTTTTTTTTAGGTAAATATCGAAAGTCTGATTTTTTTTCCATAGTAAAAGATCAAAGAAAAACCTAAAAATATATTTTTCAAATTTTATAAAAATTTCCGAAAAAATGTTTTTTTTTCTCAGAATTTTTTTTTTTTTTTTTAAATAATTTTATTTCATTTTTATTATTTTGTTTTCAAAATCATATTGTCAATTTTTTTTTAGGTAAGTATCGAAAGTCTGATATTTTTTCATAGTAAAAGATCAAAGAAAAACCTAAAAATATATTTTTAAAATTTTATAAAAATTTCAGAAAAAATGTTTTTTTTTCATGAAATTTTTTTTTATTTTTAAAATAATTTTGTTTTCATTTTTATTATTTTGTTTTAATTATAAACCGATAATAAATACCAGACTTTTAGAGTTTAATTTTTTGGGCTTTTGGAAGCGTCTCTTTCTAAGACTTAAACATTTCCTGACTCTCTTACAAGGGTATCAAAAAAAAAAGAATCTCTCTACTCACTTGGTAACACAATGTGCCGCGGTTAGCACCCATTGGGTGCCAATTAAAGCTGCGCCGCATAGATACTGATTGAGGGAATTGATCAATGCCACCTGCCAGCACCATTCACCATTCTCACCATCCTCACCGCCCACAACGCGAGCTCTGCGTCGCGTATAGTTGGATTGCAGCTGGTTGGGATTGTAGACAGGTCGCTGATAGTATTCCGGATAGATGACAGCTGCTTCGTTGACTTGCTGCTGTTCGGTCTGTTCATGATAGGAGCGCAATTGATTGCTCTGCACACCGCTCGTATCCACCAGATCGCCCAGCTTATCATTGTGTATCTGTATGGGCACAATGGCCGAACCGAGCACCAAACGTTCATTGGATTTGTTGAAGCTACTGCTACTGCTACCTTGATAGGCTGATGTGCTCAATTGACGTGCGGAACGCTGCAATCCGTATTTGGCACGCGCATAGGAGACAAAGGATAACGCCGGAGAGCTGCGAGCGCGTCCTGTACGCAATGTGCCCTTGACACCGCACACATACTTGGAATAGACATGTGGACGAGGTGTTGTTGTGGTGGTGCTGGTTGTAGTGGTTGGCGCTGTTGCTGGCTGCAATACGGGCGGTTGTGGTCCCGGACCGGGTCCATAATAATCCGCATAGTTGGGCGGCGGCGGTGGCGGCAAACCCGGCTGATAGGGATGTGGATGATGCGGCGCTTGTGCCGGTGGTGGCGGTGGTCCCTGTGGTTGATTGGACATATAAGAGGTGGGTGGATAGGGTGGCGGTGGTGCCTGCTGCGATGTTTGTGGTGGATAAGGTGGTGGTGGTCCCATAGGTGGATAATTGAAGTATGAAGTGTCATTGCGCGTTTGGAATTGTTGTTTCTCTAGGATTTTGCTCTTGGGAGCGCAACAAATTTGACCCGAGCGCTTGCATCTAAAGAGATCCGTCATCTCGGCATTTTCTGGAGAAGAAAAAGGAGAATTATGTTTAATTCTTTTCCTATTCTCTGGTAAGGAATAAATCTTCAAATTACTCACTGAAACAAGTAAAGCTAAGCAGGCTAACAATACAGGAGCCGGGACATTCTTCGCGCGGATCCGGACTTGGCGTATTGGGCAGCACATATGGTGGTGCAGTGGGCGGCGGTGTGGGTGGTGGCGTTGGTGGTGGTAGCTTGGGCTTGGGCGCACCAGCGCGTGAATTATCACAGCAGACAGAGCCCTTGGAGCATGTGGTCGGACTGGAGAGCAACACCGATGGACGCTCACAGAAGGCGGCCATAATATTCAATAGACAAAAGCCAGGACAACGCGGCACCGGCGGTGGTGCCTGTGGTGGTGGTGGTTGCGGTGACGATGGATTCAATGTGCTCTCAGCAAAGGATATGATCTGTGATAGAAAATCTCCGCCGCCACCTTGTGAGGCAGCTGGCGGCGCTGGCGGTGGTGGTGGTGAAGCTGGACGCACGGGTTTTGTTGCCGGCTTCGTGGCAATCTTTGTGGCAGGTTTGCTGGATGCGGGCGTCTTGGCTGGTGGTGCCGCCTCCGAGGCACTGCCCGTAACACAACAGCTGCCCTCGCCGGGACAGAAGGCTTCCGAATCGATATCATCACAGAATATGGCAAAGATGCCATTCATGCATTCGCCTTCGCATTCCTTGAGCACTTGACCCTGATCTTGTGTGCCGCTGTTGCCTGATTTCAGTTTGGTTTTGTTGTTGCTGACCTCCTCTTCTTCCTCCTCCTCTTCATCCTCCTCCTCATCGGCAGCTGCCTCTGTTGTGGTGGTCGTCGCTGGCTTCTTGTGCTTTGTGGGTTTGTTCTGTACATTATTGTTGGTCTTGGTACGCGCCGGCTCTGGGGTGGTGCTAGTCGTTGTGGTGGTGCTGGAGCTGGTGCTACTGGTGCTGCTTGACTTGGTAACTGCAGACTTGGCCGTTGTTTGATTGCTCTTCAGATTGCTCATGTGTTCTGTAAGGAATGAGAGGTGAGTATTTGGACAATTGAAGCTAGGAATACGACTAAAGAAAGGTCTTATGATTGACAGCTCTTCTGCCAACTTACTAGCTGGTATATAGATATCCTTGGGCAGCTTTGTATTTGAGTATTCATCCAGGGAGACACAGCACTTGGTGCCCTCCTTGCAGAGACCGCCACTGGTCAAATATGCCTCACAATATTCCGCAATGCGATCCGCAACACAAACGCCAGTGCAGTTCTCTGTAAATAAAACAAACTTTGAGTTGTAGAAATAAATAAATAAAAACATTCTTAAACTAACTATTTTCATCCTCTGTCTTGCCCAGTTCCTCCTTATCCTTGGGCTTGCCTGTGCTGGACTTTTTGGTAGTGTTGGGCTTCTTAGAAGTGGAAGTAGCCGGCGCTGTGGTTGTTACAGGCGGACGCTTCGGCTGCGGCTTGGGCTTGGGCTTAAGCGTGGTGCTTGCGGTGGTTGTAGTGCGTCTAGTGGTGCTACTACTAGCCACTGTTGTGGTGCTGCGTTGTGTGGTGGTGCTGCTAATGCTTGAGCTGGTTATCTTGGGTGTGGTGGCTGTCGGAGTGCGCAAAGCAGTGCCATTTTTGCCTGTTTAAGGAAAAAGATATTGTAAATAATAATTTAATTTTTTATAAATCAAGATCATGCTCACCTGGTGCACTCTCAATGCAACACTTCATGTTGGCCGAATTACATGGCACATCATCAAGGACCTCATAGCATATAAGCGTGGCCAGAGTGTGTACACAAACGCCAGGACAATCCTTGGCATCGGAAGTGCTGGTAATAGTGTCCAATAGGCCTGTAAATCGAAAATAAATTAATTAAATTGAATATAGAGTATTGCACGTTTGCTTACCAGACAGAAAACTTCCTGCCAAGGAATCATCCTGTGCCTGAGCTTGTGGCGAATTGGCCAAAAGCAGCAGCAGGCTAAGACTTAATGTGTGTATTAACATAATGTAGTTCTGTAGAACTGTAGAACGCATTTTGTTTTGTTTTATGTAATTTTATTTATTTATTTGTTTTTATTTTTTTTTTGGCAATATCAGCTCACGTGTTCATCTCGTTGCAAGAATCTGAAAGAGAGAAGAGAGATAGAAAGAGCTTAATATATAAAAATTAGCCAAGTGAAAGTTGTGGCACACAGTCCCAAGTCATCATGAGTCATCATCAAAAGAACTGTGACGTAACAACAGATCATCAAAGTGTTTTATATATATGTATATATGCCTTGCAGCAATTTTGAAAGATGAGCCAAGAGCTGCCTCTAAGATCATTGGCCTAGAAAGAGCCCATAAAAAAATGCGTTCGCAATCGTTGGAAGCTTTGTTACCACAATACTTTGTTGCAAGATAAGAGGAGCTTGTAACTTGTTCTGGTTCTTGGCGGCTAAAGGTGTAAACCAGTTTTATTTTTTTTTAAGCTCTTGCAAGCTTCTTTTGCTGGACATGGAGCTGGTTCTGTGACAGGTGCGTTCTACGGTACAATCCGTTGTCTTGGCTCGTTCTACAGCTTGTTGTCTAGTGTGCCCGTTTTCAATATTACGTATACGGTTGGGGGGAAAAATGAAATGGGCACACGAATTGGGAAATGGGGAAGTACAGCAAGAAATTCTTGACGGTTCTTGGGCCTATTAAATGTATGTATTTGGGTTGCGCTTAAAAGGTAGTACTCGGTAGTCCAAAAAAAAAACAGGTTTCCGTTCTGCAAATTAAAAAAAAAATTATATTTGTAAATATTTTCACAATTATGGGATAAGCCCAATCAAGACACAATTTTGCTATCCAATTAACATTAACATGCTACACAACCGTCTTTATGAATGAAATAGAAAGTACGCTCCACAAAAAAAAAACCAAATTAAATAAAAACAGAAAAAACCTTGTAAGATATCTTGCTTAAAGCATCTTCTTTTTTTTTTAATTTTTGTTTAGCGAAAGTGCAGTCAACAGTTGACTAACATTTGACAATAATAGCCCATAATAAACATAGGACAGAATGAAACTTGTAGATAGCTCAATTACAACAATTAAATGTACCTCCTCTTCACAGCCCCTCTTTCAGGGGGGGGACAGCTGTACCTCACGTGCGGTACGGCGCTTTCTCGTAGAAACCGGAAATTTCTTAAAAGGCCGCACAACAAGTAAACATTTAAGAAAAAATTAAATTATTATTAAGCGAAAAAGCCTAGGCGTGTGACAATCCTCAATTCTTAAAGATTTAAATATTTGGCAATTATATATAATTATTATATTTATCTCTTTGAGACATAAAACAGAAAAATTTAACTAGAAAGCTAGATAATTTCTCACTATGAGAGTGGGTATTCTTTTTCAATTTTCTTTAAAGGTTTTCCAGACCAAGAACAGGAGACTTGGCTTGATTTTTCTTATTATAAAAAATCATTTAATTGTCGCTCAGTTTTTATATATTTTTAAATTTTATATATTCTTTTTATTTGTAGTCAAAAAGTAGAATTTTATAAAGACATCGTCGGCAAAAGGAATAAATTTTGTATTTTTCAAATATTACTATATTTGTCAGAGAAATTAACTAACAAATATTCTAAGAAAATAACAAACAAATATTTTAATTTGATTCCCAGTGATTAAAAGTTATTTTTAAAAATTAAATAATTACTAACAATTTACAACAATGTAAATGCACACACTCATTAGAATCTAATAATTGACGAATAAATGCACAGATTTTAATTGAAAAACAAAAAATTAGTAGGGAAATTATTGCTAGATTATTTTTTACGCGAATATATTGGATTCCGGAATTTGCATATCATTATAAATCTAATTAAAATATTGAAGGTCTTTACATTGCTATGTTTTTTCTAATTAATTATAATTTATTAATTCATTTTAATAAATTAATTAAAAATATTCCAAAATAAATAATTTTATATAATATAATTTTTAACAATTAATTATAGTTATAAATATTGCAAAATATTATATTTTATGTTTTTAATAATATTTTGAATAATATAATTTTTAGCAATTAATTATACCTATAAATATTGCAAAATGTAATATTTTAAATTAATTTTTTTTTTTATAAATTGATTATAATTTTTTTAATGAATATATTAAATTCTAAAATATATCAATTTATTTTTATTGGGAAATATTGGTTTCTGAACATACTTTAATATAATTTTAATGGATTTTTAGAAATGTTTGTACGTTCAAGATGAAGATGAATCAGATACTAATATCAATGAAATCGTTGTGCTATCTAGAATTTTTTTGGAAAATATATTAATATAATAAATATAGGAATAAGTGTTTATAGATATTCTGTTAGTTTATTTTATTTTCAAGACGCTTGTCCTAAACTTTAGGCTCTAGAACCTTAAAGAAAATAAAACTCTTTAAAGAGGTTGCACGTATTTTGGGTCAGAGACGTCAAAGCCATTTCTACCTGTCCCTCAACCTGTCCCTCAACCTGTCCCTATCGCTCGTTCTCTTTCTCTCTCTATTCTACTGGGGCCCCCGCCTACGCCATCATGAATACAAAGTCCGGCACCAAAAACCGACTGAAAAGTGGGTCAGATGCATAAGGCGCGACGATGTTGGCACGTTTAAACCTCGCTTAACCCCCCTGCTCCCTGCTCCTCTACGCTTGGTATGCGAAATATGCGTTCTTACGATCAGTTTGGTTGAAATAATATATATATAAAAGAAAACAAAAACGCTGTAGCAAACCAAAAGTGTTAAAAAGAAATTCTTTTATTCTATGTTGATGGCCAAAACAAACACAAAATACGAAAAAAAAATTCAAATGCCAATCGAACGGTTAACTTTAACGGTAAATGACGGGCGTTGTACAAACACAAATACAAACACAAGCACGCATACACACACGCACACACACACTTTTATATATAGCTGGGCGTATCTATCATAGTTGTAAATTGAGTTTTAAGCAAACGTCGGCTCAATTTGCAAATCGTTTTGCCGTTTTGTTCTTGTTGTTGTGTCTTTATTTATATTTCTTTTTTTTGAAACTCTTTCATTTTTAGCACTTCCATTAAAGTCCCGAGACACAAATACATACACACACGCGTGCGCACACAAATACAATTGTAGACGAAGCCAAAGACAGCAACAGACGCGAACAAGTTAAGCGACTTTTTTTTTCTTTATCTCTTATTCTGAATTTTATTGTAACGGTAAGAAACACAAGACACATAACTGTTGCAGTTGGATCGGCAGGACGTGTGTGTTGGCATGCGGCACAGTTGTTGCACACCAGTCCGCCCCGCCCCCTCTGTCTTTGGTCAGCGTATGCAAAGTTTATCTAACACACACACACACAAAGTTACAAAAGCGATCAACTAACCGTTCTTAAGGCGCCTGGATCGTTGGCGACTGCACCTTGCGAAAGCCAGAAATAAACTGACCATTGCTCAAGGTTCTCGGCTCTTTGGAAGCCACAAAGCCAAGGCCAGGCCTGGAGAAAGTGAGCAAAAGAAATAAACTTAAAGAGAGCCAAGCGAGCGACAGAGAGCGCGATGGCTCATCGACTCTCTTTACCACCTGTTTACCTGTTGTTTCTACCTGATGCCGGCGTACGAACAATTTATGAGTTTTGACAGATGTCATCATATTGTGTGCTCTTATCCTTTTTGTGTATTGTGAGGAGTGTGCCCACTTAGCGGATTATTATATTGCAATTTTAAATTTACATTTTCGCTGCACATTTTTGCATCTTATTCTCAGGACTTAGTTATGCAAATCTCAAGTGGCCTTGCATAATTTCAAATGCAAATTTACATGTTCCTTTTTTTTGTGTGTCCTTTTGGCAAGTCAGCGCCGCAGGATATATTGGCAGATTGTGTATGCAAATTCCTTTGAAGAGGAAAAGAATGAGAGAAAGAGCTGTTGACGTTTTACTGTTGTCAAACATTGTAAAATGCAATTATGAGTGCATAAATCTAATGAGCAGCTTAGAAGGTAAGAGGAATTTGCATTATGGGTTGGGAAAATTGCATAATCTGTTAGTGAATTGCCCTGAATGCGTTGTGACTTGGCATAAAGGTAACCTCAACTATGTTGCGAATACCCAAAAAAGAATTAAGTTCACGACACGATAATTACACTATGATTTCAACTAAGAAAATAATTTTTCGTTTTGAATTTGCATAATTGCAGAGAAAATTGCCTAAAAATTTAGGGTTAAGTCTCAGCTAAGTCTAAAACTAACCTCAAATATGCTAAGCATGCCCAAAAAGGATTTAGCTCACAACAGAAAAATTTCACAATGAACCAAACTAAGAAACAGTTTTTAAGAAACTTAATACCCTTTGAGTCTTAAATCTAAACTCAAATATGCTACAAAACTAAGAAATTTTTTTACTATGATCCCAAATTAATTAGCTCTGGCAAAACTACAAAACTAACGACGCCCCATAGAATCAAATTTCTATCAAAAAGGACAACTTTTTAAAGCGATTTAAGACGGTTTTACCTTGTAGTTTCGCGGATGTTCCCAGGCTCAGACAGAGACGACGCATCCTTGCCCCTTCGAAACTTCACACGACAGGCTCAAATCTAAAAAAAAAAATTTGAATAAAATGCTGCATAAAAAATTGAAAGTGGTAAAAAAAAGTGAAAAAACTACCAAAAAAAAATGAAGCAAAAAAAAAAAACTTATTTATCATTCTATGCAGCGTGCGTGTAAGCATTTTATACCTGAACCCTTGGCCCCTGGGCAAAAAGACAAATAGATAAGGCTGCGATGAGATCGAGTCCTGTGTTGTGTGTTGGTGGTGGTTTCGCCAACAGGATCTCGCGTCCTGCGTATGCAAATCATTCGCCCAAGCCGATCTGCCGTCGTTTCATGATGATTTCTATTCAATGGGAACAATACCCAGGGTCGCCCTGGCCTTGTCCTTTGGCCACACATGTGTTTGTGTGTCTGCGTTTTTTATACATTAATCGTCCTATTTAAAAAAAAAATTGATTAAACCCTTTTCTTATGTACACTTCTTTTTTTTTGATGATTTTTCCTCTTTTTTTATACCGTTTGCGTGATTTTTTTTACTCATCCCGTTGTTGTATTTTCACTTTTTCGTGGGAACTTTAGTAGAAGATATGGGCTGTATAATGATGATGATAATGCATATTTTGTTAAATTTTTAGAATTTGAATAGGATAACTGGGAGTTGCATTTTTTTTTTAATGCTTTTTAGCACTGATAACGCTGTGGGATATTTTATGGGAAATTATGGGGAAATACGCAGGAAATTTAGAGGAAATTCTAGGGAAATGCGCAGGAAATTTAGGGGAAATTCTGCAAATTCTCGCGTAATCAATTACGCGACATTCGAATATAAGAACTGACCTGTTGGTTTAGTTAAGTTAAAACAAATAAAAGTAATATTTGATTATCATATCTAATTCTCAGAAATCATGCCTCTTTCCTAGAGTTATTTTTAGCGACAATATAGGTTCTTACAACATACTATAACCATGTTGTGGTTACATCTTTTACTTTTAGTTTTTTCAAAATATATTGCCCATGGCAATTTATGCTTAATAATTTTACCCGCGCCTGCCCTCATCCCTTAGCCGCCAGGACTCATAAGTGATTCACCCCATGAGGTTTCTGATCTGATTTAGGGATAGCCGTATTCTGGCCAAGAGTTCAATTTGCATATTGAGGATCATGTAAACGGCAGGGGCTGCTGAGGGTTTGCTTCTTTCATGGGAACAAAAGATGCATTCGTCAGTCAAAGAATAGATCGAAATCAATATTTGAGGTAATTAATTAACAGCATCAAAGAACCAACAACAATATTAACATTTAACAGCAATCAATTGAAAACAATTTAATATCATTGAATATATTTTTTGAATCATACATTAATAAAAAGTCAAACGACATGAGTTCATTTTATAAATTTGAATTTGAATACATAGAAAGTGGAGTTCAGTAAAGCTAATTTAGATGTCAAAATTGACAGCCATGGCTTTATAAGAATAGATCAGGTAAATGTACGTTTAGAAATGATTTAAAAAAAATTAATCTGTTGATATACTTGTTATCAAAATGATATTTAGAGGATAAGCCATGATCACAAAGACATTGCGTATAAAAATCGGCTGATTTTCGACAAATATTAAATATTATCTATAAATATTTATAAAGTGAAATTCGGTAATTTCAAAATGTTATGTTTTGACAACGTTATAAAATCACAAATTGTAGTAAATTTATTTTGACAGCCTAAATTGTACAGTTATTATGTATTAACCCAAATTCACCAAAATATGTACATAATTGTTTTTGAATGTAACGGTTTAATTGTGAATTGAATTTAACTGGTCTGGCAACACCCCGTCCGCGCTGCCTCATCAATGGCATCGAAGTATCGATGCTATAGTATACAATTATCGATATATACGTACGTGTCCAAAATCAGCTGCGCCTGAAACAAACAATGCGGGACATAATAAATACCTGAATACGCTTGTTTAACTAGTTAAACTGACGAAATCAGTTGTAATAGGTTGTATCCAGTCATTCAGCACATTAACAAGCAAATAGCAGACAAACAATATCTACAACATAATGACGATAACGATGACGCCTCCACGAAAATTACGGCGTAATCTACTTACCACCGGTGGCTTAGCGTTGGCGTTGGTGGTGTTATTATATTGGACAGACTTAACTGGAGGCTACTTTGCGGCACTTGATGAGACGGAAACAAATAAAAACTGTTTCTGTGAGGTGAGTTGATTTCCAAAACTCTCACACGCACTCAAGCAAAACGAATTAAACTTTCACATTTTTCACAGCTGGAAGGCTCTATCAATGATTGCAGCTGCGATGTGGACACGGTGGACCATTTTAACAACATGAAAATCTATCCACGTCTGCAAAGTTTACTAGTGAAAAACTTCTTTCGTTTCTATAAAGTGAACTTAAAGCAGGATTGTCCATTTTGGCCAGATGACAGTCGTTGCGCCATGCGCTTCTGTCAGGTAGAGAACTGTGAGGAGAAGGCTATACCGCAGGGCATAAAGGAAAAGGGAGAACATAAGGATAAAGCAGCATCGTATAAGGTAAGACTGTTAGTTATTCTTATAATGGTAAGAAATAAGCTGCAGGACAAGCAAATGTTTCTAACAGAGAATCAACCAAATTTCTTTAATTCTGGCAGGAAATTGGGGTGTTATAGGAGATTTGTGGCTGGATAAGACCTCTTAAAGAATTTAGCCTTACATACTAACAAAATATATAGACCAATACAATACGATAAGATCCCTTTTATTCAGTCAGGAAATTGATTTTTTAAAAGAGTCTTAAATTGAGTTGGAGCACAGTAGATCTTAAAGATTTCTGTGCATCAACATATTATATTAATATTATTAAAAGGTTTTAATGTATACTTTATTTTTGGCATTATCAATGCCAACTTTTCCACTCTTATCAACTTTTTTGTTCGAGTTAATTAAGCACACATACAAGAAAAGTTAAATAACTTTTGTCTTATTATCTTTGTACTCAATGACGCTTCAAGTAGCAATGCTATAAATAATAACTATCTATATGAGTTCGTGAATGAATGGGTTTTTTTTCAATACAGATCAACAAACTGTGTTTATGCGTTTTGGGCATGACGTGGCTTAATTAAGCCGTACAATATTTATTCATACGCCCCTTTTATTTAAGCAAGCGGCACATTGTTTGTATTGTTTTAGTCTACTTAAATCTTGCAGTTGCATATTTGCGCAGCTGAAGTAATATAATAATTAATTCCTCATTTTTAAAAACATTTTTGAATTTCTTTTTTTCTAGTATACACGTGAGGCACAATTGGACAGGGGCTGCTCTGATGCGGAGGACTTTGACAGCGCTTTGGGTTTCTTGGATACCAGCATTAGCGATCAGGCGCACAAGGAGTTCGAGCTGTGGGCTAAGCATGACGAGGCCGAGGAGGATTTTTGTATTGTGGATGATCATGATGTGGGCGCTCAGTATGTGGATTTATTGCTCAATCCAGAACGTTATACGGGCTATCGTGGCGACTCGGCTCATCGGATTTGGAAGAGCATATATCTGGAGAATTGTTTTGGTGGCAACAATGAAACATCATCGAAATTTTCCACATTTATGCCACATTTAGAGCTGCGTGATGTGTGTTTGGAACAGCGTGCTTTTTATCGTATTATTTCTGGTCTACACTCGAGCATTAACATACATTTGTGTTCCAAGTATTTGTTATCCGAGTCAAAGGATTTCCTGGATCCTCAGGGCATTTGGGGACCCAATGTTAAGGAGTTTAAACAACGTTTCAGTCCGGAGACAACAAGCGGCGAAGGACCACATTGGCTGCGTAATTTGTACTTTATTTATCTGGTGGAACTACGTGCATTGGCCAAGGCGGCGCCTTATTTGCGTCGTGAGGACTATTACACAGGCATTGCTGAGGAGGACGAAGAGGTTAAGCTGGCAATGCACGATATGCTAAGCGTTATTGAGTAAGTAATAATTGAATATATATAAAAATGAAACTCGACTAATTTCTTTGCCTTTTACAGATCGTTCCAGTCGCACTTTAATGAGAATGCACTTTTTAGCAGCGGCATTGCGTCCATTAAGTTCAAGCATGATTATAAGGAAAAGTTCCGTAATATATCCAGAATTATGGACTGTGTGGGCTGTGATAAATGCAAGCTATGGGGTAAACTACAAACCCAAGGATTGGGCACTGCACTGAAAATTCTATACTCGGAGAAACTTAACTTGGCCACGGAAAGTGGGCTCTGGGATAAACCGCACATTGAAGCAGATCCCATATTCAGATTGTCACGCACAGAAATCGTAGCGCTCTTTAATGCTTTTGGCAGGTAAACAAAAAAATTATAAACCCTTCTATACTTTTTTTATATTATTTATGATTTATGTTATTTCAGATTATCGAACAGCATATACGAAATGGAAAACTTCCGACGAGTTCTCAGATAGCGTAGCTCGCAGTTTGAAACGCCTTTCTCTCTTGTATAGCGCAACTTATGGCGCTTATGCTCAAAAGCATCTAGTTAACCCATGCATGGATGATAATTTATTCCGGTTTCCCACCCAATTAGTGACCACTTTCGGGGACAGCAGCCAGACGCTAGCAACCAACAATAGACCTGCATATTTGTACATAAATACATAATTAGTGCATTAAATCGTTTATACGTAGGCTACATGTACTTACTACAGGTGTATTTTTTAATCATAAGTTAGTTAATATTTATTTATTATGTACTATATGCTTATTTATACTAAGGAAATTAATGAAAAGTTGTGCAATAAGTTTCTTTGAACATTTTTATTCAAACGTCAAGCGGTTATTTAATTAAACAGTGCTGGCGTTGCCATGAGTACACGACACTCTGGCAACGTCTGATTGCTGATTGATGGTTATCGATTGATTCGATAACACTATACACAAAATGCCGCATAGCAACCAAGTTTTTTCAAACAATATTCGTTGACAGCGACGAAAACCTCATTCAAACGGGTTAAAATAAAGCTTAAATACAATTTTCATATATTTAACAAGATGGTTATCCTCCAAGTAAAACGTGGCGACGATAGCCTATTTCTGTATGAGACAAGCGTGACCGCACGCTCCGATGCCGTTATTCGTGAGCTTGTCTCTGTTTTCAATGGACGCTTGAAGATACAGCGCTTGTGCATGGAAATTGAGGAGCTAGCCGAACATGGCGCAATGCTGCCAATTGAGATGATTGGCCTGAACGATGATCAAATTGAGGATCTCAAGTTAAAAGATCCCTTTGCCGAGAAATGCACACCCATGGGTGGCTATACTTTCAACAAGGATCCGCTGAGCCGTCGCAATGGGCGGCAGCCCAACGAGGCTATGCAAAATGTGCTGGCAAATGCTATGAAAGATGCTAAGGCAATGATTGATAAGGTAATTTGGTTAAGCAGCAGTAAAAGCAAAAAAAAGATCTAAAATGAATAAAATTATTCACAGAAACTAGTTAAATCTTCCAAGAATTTAACACTGAAGATCGTTGAGGAGGCACTTAATATTTTGCGCGGCGCTGTAACCATTGTTTATCCCATGAAATTGCCGCCACATGATACCATTCAAATGGAGTTCGCCAATATGGAGGATTTAACTGGCACTCAGGCATCCAAGGAGGTCATTGAGCCCTCAAAGGCACAATTATGGTTTGCAGGTCGTCAGATTTTGACTGGCAAACAAATGAGCGAGTATTTGGGTAATAATGATAAGACCAAGGTAAACCTTACTTTTTGCAATGTTATTATTTATATAACAAATTGTACTATATCTCCATTCAGGTTGTGGTCAAGTTAAATCAATTGGGCGAAGGTCCGCCAGCTCGTGAGCAAATAATAACCGATCAAATTCGCCGTCAAATGATGGCAGCTGAATTTCGCCGCCAGGAGGAACTTAAGGTAAGTGAGAATTTTAAATGCTTTATTCAATAAATATGTATATACTATATAGGTTCTATAAATATATAGCTTTATAGTTATAATCAAAAGTGTAGAAAGTTAAGCATGTGCTTTATATATATTTGCATAGTTCAGCTAAACTAAGATATATAGTATATTTCTGTTTTGTATATTTGAAAATCAAGGCAAATAATCGTATGCCAATTTGTTCTATTTGTATATAGCGGGAATTTCTTCTAGGGGCTGGGTTAGAATTTTTGATTTGTCGTATTTATGTTGTATATATGTATACTAAGTAAATGCATTTGCCCCACAATTTGAAGCTTACATATTATTTAGATCCCTCACTCTATCTCTCTTGGTTCAGTTTATCGTTGGTTTTTTCTTTTAAATAAATACTTGTCTAAATGCAACTCATTTCTTAAATACCAAAATGCGCAGCTACTGAACCAAACCACGGGGCAGATATATTCTATATACTATATATAAATATTTTCTTTTTTTTGATTTAGTTTAGTTGTTCGTCCTATGTGACCTGGTCGCATAACCTACTACATTCAGAGGTTAATAAAGCTCATTTGAGAGTTACATTGAACAACTTTCGTTGACTATGGTTTGCTATATCGCTCTTCTATATAAATCCTGTTTATAAGAGAGAAAAAAAAACAGAACTAAGCTAAATATAATGCTGCTCTTACTATGCTACATATGTATATAGTGTATACTATATATTTAGTTACTTATTAAACATATTTTTATGTATAAATGCGTAGATAAATAGCGCTGAGTAGAAATTAAATTCAGTTCCCACATTGTACAAATGCACAGGTCCATTAAAGATTGGTTAAGTGTTCTATAAAGAGAGTTAACAACTTTTTTCTAACATAATTTTTAGTTCGAGCTGGGCACTTTTTAAAGTATAACCAGCGGCTTCTCTGGCACATCACATTTGACAGCCTTCTCATCCTGTTCCTCGGCAAACTGCTGTTCGCTGGGTTCCTCTGAATTACCAGTTGGACTTAGCGGTATTAGGGATTTTGTGCTGCCAATCATTTCATGTGAATCAAGTGGATGTTCCAGCTCTGGTGCCAACTCTTGTACATCCATTGAATGATGCTCTAGATCCACAACAACATCATCATCCGTATCATAGATTTGTTCAGGCTGTTTGCCATTATTAGCATTACCAAATACATCATCGTCTGAATCATCGCCAGCGCAGACACAACGCATTTTGGCATCGTCGCCCACCTGAAAATTATATTTTTGGGTACTTGGAAACTTTGCCTTGACTTTGCCACACACTCGACTTACCTTAACAGATTTGGTAATAACACACAACGATATGGATGAAATTACAAACAGCACAATGGGCACAATCAGCGATACGAGCAGTTCACGATAAACTTTATCCAGATCATAGCGTGCGACCACAAATTCCACATTTGCATCCTGAAATAAGACACCAAAGAATTGTTAAGCAATCCTGCGGCTGTTGAACTCATTCCTACCTTGTTGTAATAGCATTGATAGCGTGACTGTGCTGTATTGTTATCCCCATCGCTGCCATAACGTGCCACAAAGTCCTTGCATTCGCCGCGTAGTGTATTTACGCAACCTTCCAAATTAATAAACAGTTTCTTCCAGCTGTATATGGTCAGATTGGCCTGATTGGGCAGAAACTTTTGCTCCGGATCAACGGAACGTGTGCTATTCTCATAGATGGCCCAAAATTGTGTAAAGTTCATAAAAGGCGCCGGCAATGTATCATGTTCCAACAGTGTGCCATTTAAACAGTCCGTGGCACTGTTAAAAAATATATTACTAAATTATTGACTAGATTAATTTAAGCTGTACTTACATTATGCGATTGTCTGATTCTCGTGTAACTGTAGCACAATTGGTCAACAGATTGCCATCATCTTCCTTCCAGAATTCGGTGGGTTCAATGCGAACGCCATGCTCCTTGCCGCGTGCCTCATTAAAGGCAACTGCATTCTCGCAATCAGCTGCAATTACATTGTCTTCCTGCAAATAAATTGATGATTAATTTTTGGGCAATAGATTTAAAGGTAGCAAGTAGTTTACTATGCTTCTTAATCAGTTCAAAACAATTCAAGCCTTTTGTATACTTGAAAATGACTTGCAAGCTAAATGACTTGCAAATCAATTGAATAGATTTGTTTGTTTCCAATTAAATTACTTACGTGCATAATAAGCGTGTTCACATTAGCTGTTGTTATACGTGAGCAATAGCGATCACAGCTGAAAGGACGTTTAATTTTGGTGCAGTGTACGCCATGACACTCGAAGAAACCATTCAGCTTGGTGTTATCCTTGGCCGAGTTTATCGTTGGCCCATCCGGCTTGTGATGGCACAAAAAGAACTCGGACATATTTTTGCAATGTCCTATAAACAAGTGAAGGAAAGTTATTATATAAACAAAAATTTAATTAAGGAATACTAAACTTGCCATTTGAACAGTTGAATACGCCGCGTATATTATTGCACACAGTTCCATTATTGCAGTTAAACTTGTTGAGGCGACTTAAGTCAATCTGTAAATGCGATAAGCATATAAAAATAAATTTTTTTTTGAATATTCTTAAAGGCTCTCAATTAACTCTGAGAATCGCCGAAGAAATCGCATGTTTAAAAAAAGTAAATATAAAAAAATAAATATAAACAAATTAAATATAAAAAAATAAATATAAAAAAACAATTTTAAAAATTAATATACAACAAAAAAAATATACAAAAAAAAATATATAATATAATAAAAATAAATAGAATAAAAAAAATTAAAATAAACAAAAAAAAAAAATAAATATAAAAAAAATAACGCTTTATTAAAGGCAGTCCCTTAACGTTTTGAGAATCGCCGAGGAAGGTGCATATTTAAAAAAAAAAATAATTATGAAAAAATAAATAAAAATGTACAAAAAATAAATAAAATATACAAAAAAATATAGAAAAAATAAGAATAATCATTTATTGAAGCCACCCCCTTTAAATTTTGAGAATCGCCGAGAAAGGTGCATATTTAAAAAAAATGATTAAAAAAATAAAATAAATATATTATAATTAATTTACGGCACTCTTCCTTTAAATTTTGAGAATCGCCGAGAAAGGCAAAATTTTCTTCTAGATTATTTATTTATTTATTTTTTTAAATATTCAATTTTTTCTTGGGAATAACTTAAGAAACCTTTAATGATACCAACAATTGGCAAACAGAATCATACCCCTTAGAGCTTGAAATATGTATTTTTACAAGACATTCCACACTGTGAGTCACGTTCGTACTCAAGAATTGTGACAAGTAGCGATGACGTCTGTCAACGGGAGCATTGGGTATAAGACTTACCATGGCGCAGGAGGTATTGGTAACCCGAGTGCAATTGTTGAGTTGAATGTCGGTGCCATTGCGACGCACCACCGAATGGATTTGTGGACAGAAGCCACTGGTGCGCGTCAGACACCATTCGCCACACGATGCCCAGGGACAATTGTTGGGCATTTGACGGTCCACAGTCTGGCACATCACCGGATCCAGTTCAAAGCCCGACTTGAAGGCTCTACAAAGAAAGAGTTCAGTTGTAGACTCACCAAACTAAGGAAACATATACTCACTTGAGAGAGGGCGAATAGATGGCCACGCTTAGGTAGACAATGGAAACACAGGACAATACCATGGTCAGCTGGCAGAGGCAAATGGCACGACAGATGCGATTATCCTGTTCGGGTATAAGACGGGGTTTCTCCTTACGTCGCGCCATCTTTCAAAGCAAGGATACACGATTTACGACTTGTTGATTTCAATATTCCACTTCGGCTTCTCTATGTTAAAGTAGAAGAAGTAACCGCTGTTGTCTGCCGTTATCCTTTCCTTTTACCCAATGCCGTTTTCAAGGTGATTGGGTTTTGTTTGCAGGGTTGGTTTGCTTACGATTTGGTGGGGGTTTGCTTTGGGGGTTTTGTTTGTTCTATATTTGTGTCAAAAAAAGTTTGACTTCGGCGTACTTTTGCGTTGTTCCTAACTATTTACGGCCATGTTTCACATATTTTATGCATTAGTTCTGTATGGGCTTCTCCTGTTTTTTTTTCCTCTTTCTTTTTTTTTTGTGGTATGCTTTTTGATAGGTCTTATCGAGACGATGATGATGTTAAATGTGATGACAACAATTGCGAACACAGCGCGCGCTGTACGTCCGCATTCAGTGCGTGCTTTAACGAAACTGTTTGCTTCTCTTATCCTGGAGAGAGCAGAACCAAGTGCAGTAGGACTAGAGTTAACGGACTGCCAGGGCTGCCAAAGGATTTCCCGACTACTGCGGGACACTGCGCACTTTTACTTTCAAGCTAAAAACGAAAGTTAATGACCAAAACAAACCCTTGGCCCCAGAGTGTTTTGGGAACAGCAGCTGGCTCAACAAATGTTTCTCCCCCTCAATCTCAAAACTGTTGAAGGTTTATGCGGCTAAGAAATTGCGTTTTCAGAAATGCAAATGTTTCTATTGTATTTAACAAATTTGGAATATCGGGCAGCTAAGTTTTCTTAATTAAAGTTTTAAAATAATATTTAATGGAGATGAGTTTAGTCGGCTCGAGGTCAAATTAGACTAACAAACTAAGGTCACCAAAAAATCATAACAATAATATTTAATTTCAAAGTTTTAAGTTTTAATTGCGATTTCATGATATTATTCCTATACATAAAAATACCCAAACAAAATTGAAATCAAGCTTGAAATGAATATAAAATTCTTATTGATCCTAATAGAGGCGATATATCTTTTGAAAGATCACAGAAGTTATTATATATACTATATTGTATTTTATATTTCTATTATTTGTCAAATTTACTTCACTATGAACCTAAAATATAATCTATTATTCTTTTTCCCACTATTAAAATTCAATAAGCAAGCAGTTGACTTCCGAGTCTTCAATTTTGCATATTAGCACTTAAATTCTTGTTCTACTTTTATGTATTAGTTGAATTCACGTATTGTCAGCCAATTCATGATATGTGAACAACGCATAAACCTTGCTTTGATTGACGCCTGCGCTTTAGCAATATTTCAGAGCAAAGCTTTCCCAGTCTCCCAAAATCTTGCAGCGTTTTCTCTCTGCTCACACTTTGTCTCTTTCTCTCTTGCTGTAAAAAATAAAACCAACTCTCATTTGCTTTTCTTTTTTTTTTTAGTGTAATTTTTTGTTTATTAATTAGGCCGTTAGCTTGTTAAATTTGTTTATTGATAAAGACACGTTAAGTAAAAAATTTTTAATCATTTTTTTTTCGGTTTTTTGTTTTGTTTTTTTTTTGCATTTCAAATATTTGTTTGTATTGTATCTGATTTTAAAAAATTCTCATAAGCAACGTGCGTTATTATATTCGGCTCTGCTATTAAGCTATATATACATATCTTTATATATATATATATTGTATATACTTATTAATTTATTAAATGTTCATTTATTTTTACATAAGATTCATTTTAAAACTATTTCAGAATGTCGGGAAAATGTGTATTGTTTATGGAATGTGAATATTATTTTGGTTCTGCTTTCTATATATACTTATGTATGGATTTTCAAAAACTGTGCACGAATACGTTTTCGAATTCAAATTTGAACAATGATTTAGCTGTGTTTTTGCTTTCTGTTCCAAGTATAATGTTTCAGTTATTTTTTAATTGTATGGACTAGGTATACAATTGTGTTTAGTTTGATTTGTTTTTTTTTTTTTTTAATTTTTTTACTTAATATGTTTTTTATGACTACTATCACAATTTTTTTTTGAAAACAAGCATTTTTAGTTTTTAGTTTTTTTTATATATTTTATGTGTTGAAAAGTTGGAGAATTTGAATTTAATACTCTATTTAATGTGTGTATTGTGGGGTAAGGAGCAGTTGGCGGAGCATTGAGTTTTATATTTTTTGGGTTTTTTAAGCGAGCGAAATTTTGAAACATAAGCTTTACAAATTTGAACTGAAATTGTTTAACTATATAAGTATGTACTATAATAGCATAACAATATATATGTATAATAGCAAATGTGTGTATGTATATTATAGAAAAAGTTTTCAATTTTTCAATGCTCCGCTATTATTACAATGTCCTATATAGTAATGGCAGATGGTTTGTTTGTTTTTTATTATTATTATTATTATTATAGTATATATATATATAATATTATAAGCTATGTGTGTTGTGTGTGTGTGTTTAGAGACTACAGTATTAATTAGCTAGATTTTGTTTAAAGAGGCTTTTGTTTTTTAACTAAGTAAATTTGTTTTGCTAGTATTCCATTTCATCATCTTCGTCACTGTGACACAGAAGTTTGCTAAAAAATATATTGGAATTGGAATTGGAACAGAGTTCTTAAACTTTTACTACTTGAGTTGAGTATATATAGTACTTAAAAAAGCTATTAACAGTTAAACAATAATATTATAAAATATACATGCCATTATACAATAACAAAGTTCAAAATGTGACTAAAAGCAAATATATTTCAAAGTAAAACATGCAAAATATATATAGCTAAAAAAAAGCTAGAAAGTACCTTGAAACATGCTATATATATATATATTATTAATATATTAATTTCCATTTAAACTTGTTCAAAATATGAGCTGAGCAATGTATGAATGAATATTGAATATTATTATTATTATTATTATATTTATGCCTCGGACAAGTGCAGAATCTTTTTTTTAGAGAGTACTTAAAAAATAGCAGAGAAGTTTTTTTATGTAGATTAATTTGTGAAATATTTTTTTTATACTTTTATTACTTGAGAATATATTCAGTTTTGTGCTTAGTATGTCTTGAGTTGACAGGCTCAAAGTAAATGGAATCTCTCTCTCTTAGTTATCTCATGTGAGGTGCTCAAACTATTTCAACTACAATATAAATATTGTATGGCAGCTTAAAGCTGAGTGTGAATTTGCTAAGGACACTTCAAGAGTAACAAATTTTTGTGTATTTTTTTGTTTTATTGTGAGGTGCTGAAGTTTAAGTACTTTGTTTTTTTTATAAAACATGTATTTGATTGTGCCACATTGATTGTGGTAAATATTTTTTGTTTTTTTGTTTTTGTTTTTTTTAGCTCTTAAATATTCTAACAACAAGTTTTGGTAATCCGAGCATATATTATCCTATTCAAAAATTCAGGCACTGTCGCATTTAGTTTAAACTGTTCAAAATACATTCAAAGATAACGATTTTTCCGTATTACATTTCATGCAGTTAACGATCCTGAAAATAATTTTACAAGAGAAAATAAAACAAGGCATGAAAAGTCTTGCGGTGTGTATGAGATTTAAATTTATAAACATAAAAAAAAAAAACTTGTTTAACAATACAATTTAAAAATAAAAACTTATGCAGGTTTTTGATATTTTTTTTCAGGCCAATATTGTTTAAATATTAGTTGTATTAGGATTATTGCATTACATTTACGATCGATAAGGATATACGAATACGATTAAACGATTATAATAATTATTATTTTTAGGTTTTTTTTTTTTTTGACAATCTCAAATACAAGGCACATTGGTTAATTATCGTAAATATATATATGTATGTGTGTGGATTTGTTATGTGTGTGTTAATTTTTACTACAATACGGGAATTAGCAGTAGTTAGTTTTTTTTTTGTTTTTTGTCAAAACGATGAAAAACGATAAAAACTATAGATGCAGCTTTTTTTTAATATTTTTGCGACTGAAACTCACTCTTCCTTGGTTGGAAATTTTTCAGCATAAACGCGTGAGGATTTATTGCACGCCTTCTCACAGCAAGGACAATACCAATAGCTTAAGACGCCAATTGAAATGGCAAAGAGCACATTTGGTATAATCAGGGAAAGTACCAGATGATACAGATTATTCTCCCATGAATAGCGTCCAATGACCACCTCCGGATAGGCACGACTGTAGTAGCAGGGAAAGGGCTCCCCAATGTGTGAGAAGCTGTAAGGAAAAATCGACAAAATATATTAGAATGTACACTCAAAAAATATCAAATAATCCATACTCAAATTACTCAAAAATTCTTAAATTGACTACAAAATTCTTACCCATATTGCCTGGCAAATACACTGCAATTGGTCGTGGGCGGATAACCGCAACCCTCAGAGTTAATAAGAAACTTTGTATAGCTAACATCCCAGTTGACTCTCTCCAAGTCTCGTGGATTGCGCTCCCATTCGCTAAATGGAATGCGTGTATAGTTGACAAACAACTGATGGCACCTACAAAAATATTAAATATATATTTGATTAACTTACTCTTTTGACTACTCCAACGCATTCTCTACTTACTTGGTGAGTGATGAGGTGCAGCCCTCGCGACAGGAACTCCAACTGCAATTCTTGATGCCCTCCGCATAGATGTGATCAATCACAATGCAGGTGACGGGCACAGGATCGTAGTCCGCAATTATTGTTGAAATGGCGGGATCCACAACAAAGGGTATTAGGAAGAGGAATGTGAACACCGACAGTATGGCAGTCGTACCTAAAGTAATATTTATATAGTATAAAATGTATTCTTATTTGTATTCAAAAAGCGCGCTTTAACAGCATAATTTCTACATTTGCGTAGTATTTACTAAAAGCTAATTGCTATGAAACTGTGCTGATCACCCCTGAATCGATAGCTTGCCGTCTCCTAAACGCAATCGCAGCCAACTTAAAGTTGGTGAAAATTTTGCTCAGGCAACTTCGTTTTTACGCGTATTTTAACGCGCCGCAATAAATAAATATGGTTTAATTGCCAATATTATGCTATAATTAATATAAACGCGCCGTGCATGTTGACTGTGTTGTGTGCTGTGCTGTAGCTGTGTGGTATTTAATCTAGGTAGAGTCACCAAAAAAGTATGGGGCCAAAGCAGCACCCTTTTACCGTTACTTGGTGCTAGTGATAAACAAAAAAAAGTGCAGTTTTGGTTCTATACGCTCTATTCGCTTAATGTTTCTTGTGTAAAATTGACATATACAAGCAAAACTAGTCAAAAGTTAAAATTTAATAAGCTATAAGGAGACATTCTGTGTCAGTTGTCCTCAGAATTCAATTGCGCGTCAAATAAAATCTGTTCTTCAAGTTGGGAATATTTTAGCAACTTAATGGGTGAGTCACAAAAAAGAATCTCATAAATCTAAATCGTGACAGACTTATATCCTTTTGTAAAGACAATAAAATATATTTATTTGAGCTTACCAAGGCACACGGAGGTGTAAAACTTTGCCTTCTCGAGTATGGTATCAATTTCGATCTCGTCGCGTTTGGCTTTGATGGCATCCACACAGCCACTGCCAGGACGCACGGGCCCATGTGATTGGCACGATGATCGTCCTGATCTGCTGCTGCTCAAGCTCATCTTGCTGGCGGATAACGTTTGTGCCGAGAGCGTTGGACTCGCCGGCACTGATGTGGTTGTTGTTAGAGTTGAGCTTTTCTTCATTGTCAAGTTGCTTTTCTTTTCTATTTGTTGTTGTTGTTGTGTGTGTGTGTGTGTGTGTATGTGTGTGTTGTGGCAGAATTTTTTTTTTTTTTTTGGTTTTTTTTTATCACTAAAAGCCTTAAAAATGAACACCGCTAACTTTGCTGCACTTTAAGCCTACAACAATAAACAACTTTAAGTGAGAACTTATCTCTCTTGCTCTCTCTCTGCTCGCTTGCGTCCCTCTCCCTGTCTCTCTCTCTTCGGCTAGCCTAATTTTTAAGTATTTCCCCTTTTTTTATGCCGAAATGAAAAATGTTTTATTTCTTTATTATTTAAGTCTAAGTCTTGTGTTTTTTTTTGTTTAAAAATTGCAATTTTTTTTTAATTTTTATTTGTATTTTGTTTTATTTTTTATTTTATCTAAATTTATGTTTTTTTTCTTTAACTAGTTCTTGTGGTTGTCGTTACGAGATTTGTTGTTTTTTTTTTTTAAATCTTTTTCTTAGTTTTTTTGATCACGCATCCCTCCAAACCGTTTGACCATTTGTTGAATTAATCTGCCTGCTTTTAAGGGCTGATACCAATTCCCATGTGGTGTGTGTGTGTAAATGTTGTGTGTGTTGAGTGTGTTGTTATGTGCCACTGTTTGTTGTGTATGTGAGTGCATTTAAGTATATATTCTCTCTATTTTCCTCTATATATATATATTGGTTTTTTAACTTAAAGTTAAAAAATAATCAAACTTTAACTGTCGCCTGCCCTATGCTAAATACTCTCTCTCTTACACTTTTCTTAGTAAGTCTCTGGCCTATTCAAAAATATACAAATTATACTAATATTGTCTTCTGATCTTGTTCGTATCGTATCGAGAATTATTCACGTGCCTCGCATGTGGGTTTTCTTTGTTTTTAGTAGTATTATTATGTGATTTATGCTGTTTTGTTTAGCTCTGGAGTGTCCTTGCAAGCCGCTCAGTTTTTTTTTTTTGGTTTTTTTTGTTTTTTGTTTTTTTTGTGGTCTTTTTGTGTGTGGTGTGGTCGCTTTTGTTTAGAAGTTCGATGGAAGGATTACAAAGAGTTTCGAGTGGTTTCAGTGCCCAACTCCATTACTGCAAAGCAAAGACGCCAGTCTGATGCACCGGACTGTCTTCCTGGAGCAGAGGAATGCCTGTAAAATAAAGGGATGAAGGGAACAATTTTAGGGCTAGTAATCAGGGAGTAGAAATAGGAATTTTTGGCATTAAATAAATCTTTACAGAAAAATAGTAAAAAAATTTATAAACTTTAATTGAAAGTAAGCTATTTTGTGAATATTATTTAAAAAATTAAAAATAATTATTTATCAATTGAATTTTTTTTATTTAAATTTTTTAGTATTTCACAGATTTTGCAATGAAAAATTAAAATTATAAAAATCAAAAATAAAATTTCTACCTTAAATTTTATTGAAAAAAATAATTAAAAATTTATTCTATATTATTTGACACCAAATATAATTTAAACCACATTTGTTTTAAATGATATTTCTGAATCAAATAAATATTTAAAAAACTTTAATTGAAAGTTATTTATTTTGCCAATATTATTTAAAAAATTAAAAATAACTATTTATCAATTGCATTTTTTTTATTCATATTTTTAAGTATTTCACAAATTTTGTTTAAAAAAATTAAAATTGAAAAATCTTACTCAAATTTGATTGAAAAAAATAATTAAAAATTTATTCTCTATTATTTGACACCAAATATAATTTAAATCACATTTATTTTAAATGATATTTCTGTATATAATCTATATATATATAGTATATATATGTATGTATATATAGTCTGTATGTATGCACATATTCCTCTTTATATATTTATGTGTAGGGCAACTAAGCTAGGAGAGATTGCTCCTAAACTCTACTAGAGGGTATAAGTTAGAGTATTTGTGCTTCCCTAAATCTTCTACTTGAGCATAGGGTAGTCTAGGATAAGGAACATGATATGTGTGATCTTTGAGATAAGACAACTTTACCAATAAAATGTTTCAAGCGGAAAGCGTATTCAAAATTAAATAATTATGCTGAAAAGTCAAGATGTAAAATTTGTTCCTTAAGTGTTAATTTTGTTGTTGTTGTTGTTGAATCTTACGTGACGGATCTCATAGGGCCATTACTTCATCGCCACCGCCTCCGCCCATGTCGCCGTTGGTGGGCGCACCGACATTATTCTTGTTTAATATAGTCTCCGTATCGGCGCAACCCTTGAAACGCATCTTGGCATCATCGCCCACATAGACAGTACGCTGACATAGCAACAGAACCGAACAGGAGACGACAAATAGCACCGATGGCACTACGGAAGCGAACACAAACTGGCGATAGGTGACCTCCAGATCGAAACGGGCCACAACCACATCCTTTTTGGACGGTGAATAGAAGCAGGGAAATCTGGCGCGTGCATTATGATCGCTGCCATCCCGGCCAAAGTCCTTTAAAAACTCCTTGCACTCATCCATCAAAGTGTTGACACAACCCTCCAAATTGATCATTAGCTTCGATTCATTCGATATGGTTAAATCGACATCGGGTGGCGCTATCTCCGGCACCGGTGTCGCCACGGACACATGCAAATGACTGAGATATGTAAAATTTGTCAAATCACTGAGCATATTATGCTCCAATGTTGAACCATTAATACAATCCACCGCATCCACACGATCCGACGTATGTTTAATAAAATAACATGAAGTCATGGCAACATTATCGCTTGATTCATTCCAAACTTCCTCAAGAGTTTCGGCATTTATGGCATTCTGGCATTGGGATAAATATACTTTATCTCCACTTAATACCACGACATTCTTGTTGCGTGTGGGTATATCGACGCAACGTCTGTCACAATTGTAGGGTGTACGTATTTTGCGGCAAGTGCCGCGACTGCAGGAGAATAAACCGCTAATGTCCATGCAATTGATCTTGCCACGGCGACCCGAACACTTGACGGGGGCATCGCTATTGTGAAAGATGCACTCGAAGGCGTCGGTTATGTTGAGGCACTGTCCGGCGGTGCAATTGAATGTGCCCGTTAAATTCTTACACTCATCGTTAATGCAACGCGCTTTGTCCGCTCGATCTTGATCGATGCCATAGCACGTCTTATTAGCCGAATTTGTGCAATTCTGGAAAGTGAGATTTGTGCCATTGGTGCGTAAATTCACATAGATTTGTATGCATGCACCAGATGTTTTGCTCAAACACCACTCGCCACAGCTGCCCCATTCACAATTGTCCTTGTTAACGGCTCGGGTTGTGGTGCACATAACCGGCGTCGGATCGATGCCACTTTTAAATGCACGCGTCGATGGCATATAGATGGCAACGGTTAGATATACCAATGCCACCGAGCTCAATACCAGCGTCATTTGGCATATGCAAATTGTGCCACAGATGCGAGTATCCTGCGGCGGCACAACCAAATCCTCCTCGAGCACCTTTTTTTTGCCCATCCTTTTCTGTTGAGTTTTGCCTGTGTTTTAATTAATTTGTTGTCTTTTTTTTCTAGTTTATATATGTTATATGCTAATCCGTGTCGCGTGTAATCCAATTAGAGGCGCATCATGGCAGTCTATCGATTGAGTATGTTGCCTGTGCCCCACCGTGTTGTACCCACGCCAATTGTCCTCGTGGCGTGTGTTATATAACTTGATTTGACTTCTTTGCAAGATTTCGCTTTTCTTTTTATTGTTTTTTAGGGATTCAAATTTCCACACAGGCTGCTCTCGTTGCTTTTGTATTTGGCGACACTTTTTTGCTTATTGATTTTTTAAGTTTACACAGTTTTCTAGTTTCTAGTTTTAGTTTTCACTACAAGCTGGCTAGAAGCTCTCACAAGCTTGCATGTTGCCAATAAATTGCAAATTTTATTTTTATTTTTTTTTATTATTATTTTTTAATTAGCTTTTTATTGCTTTTCTTTTTTTATTAGATTTCTTTTTTATTTTTCTGTTTTTCTGTTTTTTGTAGCCTGCCGTTGCTTTGCTTGGGGCTTTTGGCAATTTTCACGCTTTTTTGTCCCAAGGCTGCTCCTGGCTGGCCTTCCTGGCTTCGCACAGCTTTTCGCACTGCGAGTTGAATATGTGAAATTCGTGCTGCTGCTGCTGAGTTGCAAGTTGTTCGTCGTGCCTCGGCTTCGCACTGACCGCCGACAACATGTCGCCGCCGCCACTTGCGTCTGCTCCCAAGTTCCAAGCTCCAAGCTCCATGTGCTTCTCATATGCTGCTCTCAGCAATTGGCACAAAATCAGAGCACACTGCGCGCGCATTTTATTACAAAAAATCAATAGTTCCGCATTCATGTTTTGCGTACTTTCACAAAAAAGAAAAAAAAAATACAATATACCATGCCCTTGCGCCCCGCCCACTCCTTTGCAGCGTCAGCTTGTACAACAACGTGCTCACTAAGCTAATTTCATTGATTAAGCTTCGCGTGGCCTTAGAGTGCAAGTGCACTCCCGCATCAGTGTTGGCAAAGTTTTCAGTTTGCAGCTAAAAAAAAACCAAGGCATAAGCGAGAAAAATGCCAAAAAAAATTAGTTTCTTTTTTACTTAAACATTTATATCTGCAATTTATTGCAATTGTAATATTTATAGTATTCTATTTACTGATTTTAAATCAGCTGATTGTCATTGTTTTTTGTATTTTTTATTATTATCTGGGTATTTGTACTTTATCATTTATATCGCAAAATCCAGAGTAACCTTATTTATTATTTATTTATAGAATTAAAATCACTTGTAATATTTGCTTCATCCTTTTTCGAGCTAAAAAATTAGTTACTTTTTTACTTAATTATATATATATCTGAAATTTATTGCAATTGTAATATTTACAATATTCATCAAAAAAGTCCTTTATTTATCGATTTAAATTGAGTTGACTGTCAGTGTTTTTTGTAATTTTTAATATTATAAAAGTATTTGTACTTTATCATTTATAAATATCAAAAAGTGTAGAATAACTTATGTATTTTTAGAATTAATATCAGTTGTATTATGTGCTTATGCCTTTTATCGAGCTGAAAACTGAAAACATTTTTTGTGCCCACATTTGTCGGCCCCTCTTAATATTGACATTGTTTTTATTAATTTTGCAATTGGGTTCATTTTTAATAAATATTTATTATTTATTAAAAATGATTCTCCTACTTTTCGGTACATTTTGAACCTTTATGTGGAAGTCTGTAAAAAAATGAATAGAAAAGTAATTTTTTTTTATTTACATTAATCTGAATTGATATTAACTACTAGCTGAAAATCTGTTGCTGCGCAATTTTTTTTTTTTTGGCAATATTTTGCACAATTTCCAAATCCAATTTAACCGCTTGCAACTGTTCAAAATGGACAAACTTACTGCAGTAAATACTAAAAGCTAATAAAAGCCATAATTCCCGCTAACGCCATTAACAAACTTTTTTTTTAGTAAACCAAATAACTCAACACTATTATTCCCTATGCCAAATGTTATGTACGCCCCAAATTAAATGGGGAATGCAGGACACAGGCACAGGGTCACCCCACACAAGAGTGGGTGACACATGACGTAGTCATGACTCAGTTGCTAACAATAAATCACCATACAAAGAATACAATATATAAATATGTATATTTCTATAGATGCGCTGGAATGCACAAAGTTGTTTTAACAATTTGCACTAAATTCATTAAGTATAAAAAATAACAGACAGCTAGCTGCGACTGCCTTGGGTTATACATATATATATATATAGTCCCAGGAGATTAACAAGAGATTAATACAGCATTTATGTTTATTGTCACATTCCACGAACTCGCTATGGACTTCCACTCCAGATTGCTCAGCCTTCCTTGAGTGGATTGTTCCACGACGTTGCAATTATTTGTATAGCACGCTGACTTAGTTTTGGTCCAATCAAGGGATTCATTTGTGCCATGTAACAACATAGCCAGAATAGCCAACATAATACCGCTGTCAGTATGAGAATGCACTGAATCAGCTGTCGTTGCGGCCCCCTTGGCGTCAACATGGGTCCACCAATGCCGACGGCGGACCAGAGAGCGGTGAAGAATAACACTGGTAGTATTGCCATGCCCATGATTGTATATTAATTAGTTTGTGCGCTTTGGTAGTTTGATTTTGCAAAATAATTGCTTTATTTGTTAATAATTTTCACTTGTTGTCTATTGTTTTGTGCTTGTATGATTATCGATTGTTGTGTTGCTGCTGCACATCGATATTCAATAATCGAAGCAATAGCAACTCTGATAAACAAATTATTGGTGCTGCCAACTTGTTTTAAGGCTTTAAACGACGCGGCGCCATGGTTTGTGTGTTTGATTTTATATTTACTTATATTTGTTGTGCCAAAAAGTATGCAACACTTTTCATATAGAAACTTGTTAGATATATTTACAAAAATTTCAGGATAGATAAATGGGTTGAATAAAAAAGTGCATGTTGATATTTTAAATAATTTATGGTTTAGCATCACCTTTTGCTTAGACATGTCTTAGTTGTTCAACAATTTATTTTCAACTTGCTCAAAATATTTTTTCAATATCTTTTCACTTGTTTTTTTTGATTTATTTTGTATTTTTTGGTATCAGCCATTGAATAATCAATGACGAGCGTGTTATTGAAGCAGAGCAGAACTAGTATTTTTTGTAATTTACATTGTTGATTGAGACGGGATTGGTGGGCATGGGGTATGGGGCATGGGATGGGGAAACTTTAGAATGCGCTCATAAGTAGGCAACACTTTCCCTTGATACCACTTCTTGTAGGTCAGTGAAAGTTTGTTGTATTTGAATATCAATCGTTACTCACATGTACAATTTTGTGGGTGTTCATCCACAGCGAAATATATTTAGGTTTATTTACGTTCACACACACACACACTCCACTACACAAACATACACACGCACATGTATGTGCAACGAACAACTTGCCACAAATAATATTGTTTCATAATAACGAGTATACGTATTATTATGAATTTTTAATGTTTAACGCGTTTTACTAATGTTAACTTTATATTTGTTTCTGCAGTTTGAACATAAGGCAGTTATAATTTTAGTCGATTTTCTGCGTTTCTTTTTTTTCCTGGTTTTCTTTTTTTTTACATTGCAAACGAGCCGAGAAAATTCCAAACAGATGAATATGTGACGTGCACGGCTCACGGCTCACATTTTCCTGCTGTTTACGCCAATTCTGACATTTCTCCAAGCTCGCTGCTGCCCAAAAAATGAGAGAGCAAGAAATTTTTAAAAGAGAGAGAACGTCAGAGAGAGAGTGAGAGAGTGAAAGCGCAAGCAGCTGCTGCTCTGGGGCGGACGCATGCGTTGACTGGCTTTACGTCATCCATGGGGCCGCCACTGTTGCTGCGAGCTTTTCGGCCAGGCAGCTTTAGCGCGCACAACGTGAGCGAAAGCTTTTGAGCCATTCACAGCGATTTGTGTGTACGCTAACTTAATAAAACACAAGTAAATATTGATGATTAAAAAAATATTTATTATTTAATGTTGCTTAATTTTGTTGTTTAATCTAACAGCTGAGCTTTTTTTACATTTTATTTCTTAAATATTTTTTTAAAGCTTTATTATAAGAATTTTATTAATTTAAAAAAAACCAAAATTTGTAGGGTATAATAGGCCCCATTTGTAGAGTAGCGCAGCGAAAGCTCTCGCCGCGCACGTTGGTGAAGCTCGTTCAGCTGCAGCGTTGACAGTGGCAGTCCTTTCGGTGAAGAGTTCAGCCGTCGTTCGCCGTTTGTGTCGCCTCTGCGTGTGTTGTGGTTGTGCTGGTGGCCATTCATTGCTGCCCGTCGCTGCTGTCGCTGCCCGTCGCCGTCGTCGCTGCCCGTCGCTGCTGTCGTTGTCGTCGCAGTCGTCGTCGCCTCTTTGTCGGTCGTCGAGGTTCCCCAGCGAAAATGACAAAATGTGGATATTTTTTTGTTTTGTTGTTTTGAACTTTTGACCCGTACGCGCAATCAGGTCATTAAAATGGTTAACGCTGAAAATGAGCCATGTAATTTGTTTGTTTGTTTGTTTTATTTGTTGTTTAACTGTCGCTCCGTGCTGCACAAACAAGAAAAAACTTTTGCTTTGCGAATCTTCTACTGATTGAAAAATGCGTAATCGTAACCTGAACCTTGAGTAAACACACACACACACATATAACCTCTTGCATGTGTGTGTGTGTGTCTAGCACGCAACTCTACGTCACAGGACATTGAGAGACACTTGGGAGCAGCGTGTGGTGTTACCAACAACAACGTCATTGGCCATGTTATAAACACAAATGTCATATATTTTAAATGTTTTTTATTCTCTCTTTCCCATTGGAAATCCAAGCGCATTTGCCATTTGGTTTGAAACACCAAAAACAAAAAAAACAAATGAAAAATCGTTTCGTGCAAAGCACGAGGAGTCGCCAAAAGGCGCCCCTACCCCTCCCCACTTGGCACCCAGCGCCACAACTCAAACCAAAGTAAACCACAATCCGGTTGTGAAGGCACACAACAGCAGAGGCTTCTATGCCGCATAATTTCCAAACTTCTCTCTCTCACTCTCTCTCTTTTTTCTTTTGTGTTTGTGTGTGTGTGTGTTTGTCGTTTGCATGTGCAGGGCCCTACCCTCTATGTGTGTGCGTGTGTGTGTGTGTTCAATGGGTATGTAAGCGTGCCAAATGAATTGAAAATTACACGCGGCTCCAGTTATTAACACTCTACCCATTCCCCTCTACCCTTTTGTTGGGTCTGCAGCTTTGGCCAAAGGCTTCAACTTCAATTGTAGCAATTGTGCCTACTTAAAAATGCCGCTCGTGACGCCCAATGTGAGCTCATTGTCGCCAGTTGTTGCCTGTTTGCTTGGCCAGGCCTAGGTCTGGGTTTGGGTCTGGGCCTGGGCCTACAGGCTGCAGCTGCTATATTCGGCGGCATATTTCCGTTTCGTAATACTCCGGGACACGAGGCAGCCTATAAAACCCCGCACACGCCGCAGTCAAGAACAACATTTAAACGTTGTCGAGGTTACATAAAAATAACGACAAGTATCGAGCTCTGAAAATAGCGTCGCCTTATTTTTTCTTTTTTATGTACTAAAAAAGTCGCCTAAAGCAATGAATTAACATGAACTTAACATGGCGCTTAACATGAACTTAACACAAACTAAACGCGTCTAACGCTATTTTTAACAATTTGACAACAACAGTGTTTTAGCTGCTGCACGTGGCCGCACGAATAGTGTGAAGCGGAGCAAAAGGACAAATGCAGAGCCAAAGAGCGCATTAAAGTGAAAAGCAAACAAAAAAAAAAAGAAAGACAAAATAAAAATAAAAACAAAAATTAAGACACCAAATATATTGTCCGTCCAGCAAAACAAATTTTTAAAAACTTAAACAAGCTAAGCAACAACCAAAAAAAATAACAACAACAACAACAACAAGTCGAAGAAGCAGAAGCAGAAGAACAACAGCAAAGAGTGAGAAGAGGCCGTTACTCAAATTGGTCACTGGCAGGCCTCCACACATACACACAAACAAAAACACGTACACGCATACAACACACACACACACCCACACAAGCACATATGCGCAGCCTTTTGCCGCAGTCATAAAATAATCAAGCAAAGGCAAAGAACTGAGCGAAGAGGAGAAGGAGAAGGAGAAGGAGGAGGAGAGCAGAGCAACAGCAACAGCAAAGCTACTGTATAGGCAGAGGAACAGCGTAGCAGCGCAGCAGGCAGAGAACGCCGCTACTGCAATATTGTCGTTGGCGTCGTCGAATGCTGCTGACGAAACATCTCCATTGGGACGCATAAAGCAATTAGCAAAGGTTGACTTGATACACACACACATGCACGCACTGCCAAGCTGTGAAGAATAGAAGAGGAGCTGCTGCTGCTGTTGGTCAGGCTTTGCATGTGTGTGTCAATGTGTGTGTGTGTAGTGTCCAATGCCCTTTAAACATGCGTGATCTGTATGTGCTGTCGCATCCCAGGGTTATATTTAGACTAATTGCGCGACAAAAACAACAACTGCAGGAATGAAACTCCTGCTGCCCCTAAATGGCGACTGCTGTGTGAAAGCTAACGGAAATGGAGGCAAAAAGCAACAACAAAACGCAAAAGAAAGCAACAGTAAACAGTAAAAGCAAAAGCAAAAGCAAGAAACGAACTCGACGACTCTTCTCTCTGTGATATAACTGCACCGTAGTTGTAATCGTAAATCGTAAATTGTAGCTCTTAGTTATCGTTATCGATAAATATATGTAGCTTAACTGAAACTTTTAAGCTAAGCCAACGAAAAAAAGGAGAAGCATAAATAAATAAATAAATTTAACACTTGATTAACGCTACTCGTGCACCAGACAGCCCCAATATAAATATATATATAATATAAATATAAATAAGCAACACTATATACAAATAGGAAACTGTACTACATACTCTGCCTACATCCCTACACAATTTTTGGAATACTTTGCTGCCGCTCTCTCGCTCTCTGTGTTTGCCCGCCAGACCTTGCGCCATTTTAAATTGAAACCGGATTTGCTGCAACCGGATATTGACCAAAAAACCAAGTAAGATCTCCCAAGCAACAGCTACAGCATGGGAGATGAGCAGGATAAACGCACCACAAAGGAGAAATTACTCTTCTATACAACGGCATTCTTTATCCTGCTTGGAACGTTTAGCATGTTTGCGTTCCTCTTTCTGGTACCATTCGTGATCGAACCGGCGTTTACCACCATCTTTATGCAATTCGAGGAGGTGCCAGCGCTGTGTGAGACGTACGATACGGAGATATACTTTGGTGCCAAGAACTGCTCGTGGTCATCGTGCCGTGAGGGCTGCACCAAGGACATCTATACGTGCACGCAGATACGCGTTAACTATCGACTGAATCTGTATAATTTTACGGATGAGTTCAATTTCACGGAATATCACATCAATCTGAAAGAATCGGAACGGGTTATACCGCCCGTAAAGCGCACAGATCGCTATGAGCGTGCGCTACGGGATTATGAATATGATAATTTAGGCGGTGGCGATGCCAACTCAATGGACATGGATCTGGATATGGGTGGCGGCCCCAGCGCTGGTGGTGGCTCCATGGCTGGAGGGCGTTTCGAACAGCTCAATTTTGGTGACGCAGATGGCTCCAATGGTTATCTGATTGAGGATTCCGAGGATACGAATGGATTAAGCGCTGTGGGCACTCTAATCAATGGCGAACGTCGTCCCTTTGATGAGATCTCTGAATTAAATGAGGGCCTAATGGGCAATAATTCCATTTATTTCTATGTGGGCGCACGCCTCTTTCCCAATGTCAAGGGCTGTGGCTATCCGCCCATGTTGAACTGCACCATTTGGTTGAAGCGTTACACAAAGATTGGGATGAAGTTTCCCTGCTACTACTCCAAAGTGGATCCCAGTCTGGTCATTAGCGATCTGGACTATTGGCAGAATACGCTGAATCTGGTCTATTCAATGGCCATACCTATACCCTCGTTCATCATCTCGATTATCTATCTGACGTATGCGTACTTTAAGATCTATAATGAGGATGAGGAGACGGCGCCGCTGGATAAGAATGCCGAGGATATGGATATCGATGATATCGATGCCGTTGATGATAGCGACGGCGCCGTTCTGGCGGATAATGCCGCCGGTAGTCAAATCGTCAATATGGATTCGACGACCAATGATAGCTGCCTGGAGGGTGTGCTACCCAATGGTGGTCCCGGCATGACCAAGTGCATATCTCATGGCGGTTCAATTACCACATCTGGCCACTACATAGCTCAGTCGCCGGTGGGCTCACAAATGACGCCCAATTCGGAAATAAATTCATTTGGCCATCAGCTTAAAGTGCAAATGGCCGATGAATTGTCCAGGGATTCGCTGGAAAATGGCGTACTATCAACGTCCAATTCAGTGCAAGGGTAAGAAAGTTGTCAAACTGCGGAATATAGATTAAAAAAAGAAAAAGAAACAAAGGTTTTTTCAGTTAAGAATTAAAATGCAAAAAACAACGCCTATAAGTATGCAATACTTTGCATACACGTCGCTAATATCATTTTTTATTATACTAAACAATTGGCACTTGCGTTCGTATTTTTAAATCGTACATAATTGCATAAAAAATAATACATTTTGGGGAAAAATAAATCAAATTTAACGCAAAGGTTTTTTTCAGTTAAGAATTAAAAGCGTTCAAATGCGAAAAAACAGCGCTCATAAGTATGCAATATTTTGTATACACTTCACTAATATAATTTCTTATTATACTATAAAATTTAAACTTGTGTTCGTATTTTTAAATTGTTCATAATTGCAAAAAAAAATTATAAAAAATATTAAAAATGATGACCAAAACGATCATAATAATGCCGGTCTTAATAAATCGATGAATGAAATAAAATCAGCGTGCTTGGTATCAAAAAAATGTAATGTAGATAACTGAGGTGTTTGTTGCAAAAACAAAGGATAATTCTTCCTTGAATTTGACATACTACATGTTTAATGTGAGCTCATTCAATTTCTAGTCTATATAGCTTCTGAAAAAAGCTTCTGCAGAAATTTAGTTAGTCTTATCCGCCATATTTGCTAAACTAAAACTTAATCTAAATACTATCCTATTTTTTCTTAATATATTTCAGAAACTTGAGCAAGACGATGACGACGAGTATCTCAACTCCACCTGGGCCGACGGCGGCAGTCTGAAACGTCAGGCGCATGGTCTGGAAAATGTTAGATTCCGATTCGGAAAATGAACCGCTGCTAGAGTCCTAGATAGTTAGGCTCACTCAAAAACTGGTTCACCAATTGTGCCGAGAAAAAAAGAAAACAAAAATAAAGATAAAAGATAAAAAAAACGGAGCAAGCAACAGAAAACCCAAGTATTTCTAACCCAAAACAATCGATAAAAACAATGCATGCAAATGCAAAACGAACCTGAATACCTTCAGAGCTGTTAGAGACATTTAAAAACTATATGATAGATTAATACTATATTTACCTTATGAATTAACACACACACACACTCACACTCGCAATATGGGCTAACTAATCATTCACTCAAATGCAGATAAAAACACTTCAAATCACATAATAATATTACGATAGATCGAAGATATTTTCGATTAAGCTTAAAACACATTTAATTCAAAATTACAGTACATGCATATTAGTGTTTCTACAATATGATAAAAATGATATATGATATATGATATGATATGATATATATATGTAGGGACACTGAAGAGTCGCCGTCGCCGCCTCCGCCGCCGCCGCTTCACACAAGGACACTGTTGGCAGAGTGTTACTTTAATTGGTACAAATAACAATAACAAGAAGAAGAAGAGGAAGAAACGAGAAATTAAATACTATATACCTAACAAAAAGCAAAAATTATAGTACTTATACACAATACATATACAAATATTTACTTGGAATTATTTTTCTATTCGCAACAAAAGTCGAAGTCAACCAAAAAAAAAAAAGAAAAAGAAAGCAAAGCAAATGTTATAAAAAAAAGTAATAAAAATTTAAAAAACGAATAAAAAATAAAAAAACACGCGCAACTTATTTACAAATCAATATAAATTCGAAGCGCTGCAAAACATTTTTAGATATTGTAAAGCCGAATAAAGTGCTACATTTTGCCTCGAAAGTGTGAAAGAAGTATAAAGCAGAGCATTGTTTATTTAATTAAAAACCTAAATAAATAAATTAAATTAAACTTTACGATAACAAAAAAACAAAAAAAAAAACAATTCAAAGCCTAAGTATATATATTTAAAAGTACATTTAAAATCATAATAATAATAATAATAACAATTGTTATCCTTCTAATTAAAATGCGGATAAAAACTCACAGCTTTAAACAAGAAACAGAGGCATAAGATTTTTCTTCTATACATATTAATTTTTATTAAGATTATTAAATGATGATAATGATAATGAGATATTTATAGGTACTACAAAAAAAATGGTTCAAGCTATTCAATTAAACAAAAATCTTATAAATAATTATGCATTAAAAATCATAATAATTTAGACTTAATTATAATGTTTCCTTTTTTATATTAACAAAAAAAAACAAAAACAAAACCAAAATCCCAAAAAGCAAGCAAACAAAACTACTCGTAATATTTCTAAAAACGAATGCGAATACTCTCAAAAAAACAAACTTGTTGCCTAGGCATAGACGCAACGGTAAACTGCACCTATTGCGAATAATCTATCAAATGATAAGCAGCAAAAAAAATATTTAAAAAAAAAAACAAAAACAACAAAAAAAATACACACCTTATAGTTTGGTTTTAACAAAAAGATACTTGCATCAAATGAACACCAAAACAGTAAACAAGCGCAACTACTAGCTAATATCATGTAAAACAAAACAACAAACAAATGCTACTAGAATTGAAAACAAGAAAAAAAAAAGCAAGAAACAAAATCTCGAAATAAATACGCATTTAGCAGCCTACAAAAACCGAAGCATTTTTGAATTTTCAACGAACCGCAACATTTTGCAACACTAAGCAGCGATAACATATCGATAACTTCAATCGTTGCCAGCGCAGCAGCTGGCAACTCTATAACAGCTGCTTATCAGCTGTGGCTGCAGCTCGCCGAGTAATGGAAAAAATTTGCTATTGGCAAATGTTGTTATTTAATTGAAAGTGTTTTATATTAAACAAGTGTGCGTACGCCTTAATTTTTATTCAATTCCGCATTCTTACAATACGCACGCATTGCGGCCGGCAGCCAAATCGATTATTGCGCTGCTTTTAATCGGGCAACTTTTGTTGCTGCTTGATGCGTCGTCGCTTGTAAACAAATATTTTTCCAGCCACGCTGTGTGCGCAAAGTTAACAAATGCTTTGACAAAGTTACAACGGTAAAAATGGACAGCAAAAAGGACATCTACAATCTGTGGGTGCAGTACACAACCAAGGTATTGTTAGAGAAATGCAAACAATTTGCTTAAATATGCGGCATTTATTTGCTGCTGCTTGCCAAATGCGGGCGACGGGGGCGTTGACGTGTTTTTCGCATTAATCATCGCATAAACTTACGCGATAACAAACAGCCAGCCGCAGCAGCAGCAGCAACTATTTGCCGCGCCTCCCAAGACAACTTGTCTAGCAATTTGACAGCAGTCTCCGCTGCTTTCTGATTATATAATCAAAGGCAGGCTCAACCCCTCAACATTGTTTATTATGCCTACAATTTCAGAATGACGAGACATACTTTCGTGAATTTGTGTCACGTTTTGTGGACATTTGGCGCAGTCAACTACAATTGGACTTTCAAGTGGACACATGTCCATTGTGGCACGAAGTAAGACCCGATAATGGACCACATTTGGGTCGACTGCCCGATGAGCTGTTGCCCGCCATTGGCAAGTTTATAATTGTGGCACGCGATGAGTGCGACACGACGGGCACATTGGAGGAGCAGGGCATTGAACAGGTGGCCATATTAATTGATTGCCTGGTGATCGTATGCCGGCACTTTGATAACATATTGGCCATCATCAAATATGAGTACAAGCCCAATCTAATCGCCATACTAAACAAGGTATTCACCCAGGTAAACTAGACAAATGAAACAAAAAAACCTTCCAAAAATTGTAGATAATTTTTTTTGTTTGTGGCGTAATTATAGCAAATGGAACAGCAACGCACTACGTCGGCCATGACTCACCTATTTAGCAGTTTTTCATCATTCCTCGAAGTCATGTACGATCCATATCTCACGTGGCGTAGCTTTCTACGCGGCGAGGCAGCAGATTATAGTCGATTGCCATATAAGCCGCATGCGGTGCATGTAGAAATTGTGCCCTTTATCTATGGTGCGTAATTTGTTTTAGCTTATCATTCTCTTTAACTTTATATTCTCTGTTTTTGTTTACTTATCACACAGATTGTTTCCAAAACGAAACGCTGCTCAGGTTCGCAAACATTGGCGAGAGCCTGCTGCATGTGCTGGGCGCTGTTATATGCGGCTCTCAGGTAGCGTACAGAGCCAGAGTTCCCTTTGTCAGATGTCTGATTTTACTTTAAATGCTAATTATATTTATATTAATTGTATTATAACGTACATAACGTCTCACAACAAGTTTTTTTTGGCACTAGTTCTGTATTTATTCTATACATCTATCTTTTTCATTGCTTTGTCTTATTTCATATATCGTTTTTCATTTGTTTTGTTGTCTTTTGGCTCTACAGCTGAATCAATATTGTATTTAAATCTTCTGTATATTTCATATTCATGCTACATTTGTGTAAAACAAACAAATTGCAGAAAACTTTAAACACAAACTCGAACTTGAATTCAACAATTAGTAATACTAACGCTCTAATTACTTCAAACGCCCCCCGTTCGGGTGATGGGCAGCTTCTAAACTGTGATAATAATTTGGTGAGTGGTAAAAAAACAAAAAAAAAAATAATAATGCTTTTTACATTATATTTTTGTCCCCCCCTTTGTCCGCTCCATATGTAGTTGCTTGTAACCATTTCTCTCCCGTCCTTTCTCTTTATTTATGTTGTATTGCATTTAAATTATATTTATATTAAATTCATTTTTATTTTGCAACTGCAGCGCAATGGCATGAGAGCCATTTGCCCCGCCACGGTGTCCATCATTAAGCGCATCTTGCAACAATGGGAGAGTGCGAGCAGCCTGCGTCATGTGGCACTTAATTGTTATGCCCTAATGGTTGTTGTCCTGCAAAAATCTAGTCCTGAAGAAGTGAGTACTTAACGAGAATTTAAAAAAAATTAAATATCAATGATTATTTTTTGAGTTTTTTTAATTAAATTTTATTTAGAATATAGAACTACACTAATAATGTTTTTTAATTTACAGCGCCAAATTGATTTAGTTACATTAATACAACTCTATTGTGATGCACTGCAGCAGCTGCTGGGCACAACGCTCTTTGATAGCAATGCGGCCAGCTTTGATATAACCAGTGACAATGACAGCGATGTGGCCATTGATATGGGCGCACTCTCTGCCAGCGTATCGGCTGTTCAATTGTTTCTAGCCCAGGGTAATGCTGGCTTGGTCGTCAGCGAGGCAATTGGTGAGACCAATTTGCTGGAGCTGCTAATTGGACTGCCGCAGAGCATAAAGGTATTGTGAATTTACAAATTACTCCTACTTAAATTAACTTATTTTTATTATTGCAGCATTGGCATGTGGCCCATACGAATGCGCTAAGTTGTAATATGGATGCTTTGGCTGTTTTAACACACAACTCGCCACATTGCGCTGAACAGTTGCGTTTGAGTGGACGCATTGAGCGTCTATTTCATAGCATGCGTCATTTTGTGGCACCAACAGTTGCGCTCTTGGATGCTTGCTTTAATTTGGGCTACAATGCACAGCAGCGTCTGCTGGTATTGCCTGAGGTTATGCTGGAATTACTGGAATGGCTGCCGCTGCTGCAGGAATCAGAGCAGCTGCATGTCAGCACACTGCTGCTCAAAGGCTGTACGGACAATTATGGCACGTAAGTTCAAAACAAATTAAGGCTTAAAAGCTGCATTTAATGTATATTTTGTTGTTTTAGGAAAACTGTTGCTTGTGGCAGTCGCGTTGTCAAAGCGGTATGTGGTTGTTTGCAGCGCGGCGAGACGCTTGCCGAGAACTGTGCACAGAATTTGATAAAACTAATCGAAGAGCTCAGCAAGCTAAGCATTGTGCCCGTAGAACTCAAATGCATCTTTACTTTACTGCGTCAGGGCGCACAATTTGCACACAATAAACAGCTGCAGCAGGTAAAACTTTTAAATAATATTACATTTTCACAAACAATTTCTAATTTTTTAAAACTTTTCCAGACACTTGTCATGATTGCGCTGCAGAGCCTGCGTGGCAGCAACTGCTGTGCTGAATATTTTGCCATTGAGCAGGCGTCGGATGGCATTTTAGTGCCAGATATTAGAAACTGGACACTGTCTGGGTCCTATGGCTTTATCTTTCACATTCTTGTGCGTTTCAATGTTCAAGATGAGGCAACACAGTCGTCCAGCACACGACGCATGCTGCTCACATTGCAAACAGGCAGCGGTTGCGGCTTCGAGGTCTTTGTGCAGCCCAATGGCAATGTGGTGGTAGCTGCATTGACGCGTCGCGAATATCTAACCTCGTCTACGGCCACAAAGACTTTAATGGATGGCCAATGGCATTATTTAACAGTGGCCATAACGCCACCAAAACGACCCTTCTCCTACAGTCAGATTAATATTTATGTTGACTTTGTGCAAAAACTGAGCGCTACACTCAAAGTGCAGGCTATCAATGAACCGTTTACAGTATGTGCGATTGGTGCAGTGGTTGCACCACCACCAAAACAAAGCGATGTTGGGAAAGGTGGTGGCACTTTACCGCGTTCTTCATCACAGGAGAGCGGACCGGCCTTCAAGAGCATGCTGCCCAGCTTACTGGAGCGTACACTATCCACAAATGTAAGTAAAAATAATATTGTGCAAATTGTAATATAATTCTTCATATTAATTTAACAATACTCTGTTGCAGGTCTCCAATTATTTTACGCTACCAATGCGCACCCAAACAGCATTCGATCCAAATGTGAAGAACTTTCCAATTGGCATGCAGGACACGGTATTTGGTGAACAGGCATGCCTGCAGGGACATTTGGGTGGTGTGCTGCTGGCGGATCCAACGACCAGTCTGAAGACTATCTTTGATGCGGGCATGAACTTTAGCTCCATCTTCTCGCAGGATAACGATCTATTGGAACTTAATTCACGTTTTGTTTTCTGTTATGCGCCGGGCGCTGTTTGGCATGGCAGCTGTCAGGATTTAATACCAGGTGGCAGATATCCCGGCAAAATTAGTGCGCAACAACACAAGACTGTTAAAATTCAGGATACTATCAATAGCATTGGCGGTGTCAATACCATATTGCCCATGCTGCACAGGCTAGTCAAGGAACAGGATCCGGATGTGTCCATAGGTAGCGTAAGCGAGGACTCTGCGCCTTCGCCAACGGCCGCATCATTGAAAACACCCACAGCTGATGAGTTTACGGACTGGGAAATGCTTTCATCCAATTCGTATACCGAGTGGAAGATGATACAACATCCTTTGGCCAGTTTATTGTGCCTGCTACGCTATCTAACGCATGATCATGAGAATAATCAACAGCAGCTGCTGAATAGCGATTGTTTGGCCATCATTGGCACCATGTTGCAGCGTTGTCCTGCCGTACTTTTCGATGTCAACGCATTGATGGCCACACATCTGTTAATGGAATCGCTGCAGGCGCATAAATCTACGGCGGGTATTAATTCCCAGCTGCTGGATGCGCTTTATGCGCACATTGTCTTTGATTTTGCCATTTGGTCACGCTTGCAGTTTCAAATAACATTGGGACATGCTCAATGTCTTAGCGCCATGATTAAGAATGATCGCAAATATTTTCGTAAACGCTACGGCGTACAATTTATGCTAGATGTGGTGCGACAATACTATAGTACGCCGGATAATATATGCAGCGATGATGCACGCACAATACGTGCCACACTCTTTGGCATTGTGCGTTTCTATTTGCAAAAGGATGTGAATATCAAGGAGGTAAATGCAATGATTGCATTTTTGGCTTCAGTGCGTCAAGAGCTGGTGCTGGTTGAGTTCCTGGAAATGTTGACTCACTATGTGCGCGGCAAGAATTGCAAGGATCAAATGGTTTTGCTGTTGCATGAACCGCAGGCCGCTAATCTCATCTACAACTTCTTTGTGGACAAAACTTACAGCTGCGAGGTGCAGGAGGCGGCAATTAGAGTAAGTTTTATCAAATTAACGCTAAAAAACTCTAAAATAAAACTAATCCCATTATATTTTTACAGCTCATCAGCGGCTTGTTGGCCACATCGCGTGTACATCAGAAATATAAGCAGGTTTTGAGATTATATGATCAGAACAGCGAGCAGAGCATGTTTCCAGGCTTCTTTTCATTTATAACGCCCATGTCGCTTAGTTCCACAATACTCTTTCATTTGGTTGATGAAATGCTCGGCGCACAGCCCGATTATGGTGGACTCATGTTTTTGGTTTATCATGTGAGCAGCTGTGATGTGCAGGTGAAACTGGAAATTGCCAAGCGTTTGATGCAAACCACCTTTGTCAAGCAACACTCGATGGCATCGATTGCCAAGCAAACTGGCTGGCAGGAGTCCATTGCACGTTTGCTCATACGCAAGCCGATTACGAGTGTGCCGCCAGATGAGGAAAGGCGTCGCAGCTTTGGCATTAACATGGATGTACTGCTGGAGGATAATTCTAGTTTTTTGGCACAGGCTGATCTCATAACATTCTCGGATCAGGAGATTGGCCTCGCCCAGCTGCAGCAGCAGCACGCACAAGCGCAGGAGGAGCAAAGCGAAAGCGGTTTGATACTTAATGAAATTCAAGCCAGCGTCTCCGAAGCAGCCACAGTCCTTGAGAGCGAGATTAAGGGTAAGTATTTGTATATCAAAATTTTCTAATACAAAACTCTTCTTTAACTCTTGCAGAACTGGCTGAATCTGTCTCTGGAGCTGTTGTGGAGAATGTTAATAGCGTTTTTTCGGTTATACGTCAAACAACGCACGATATTCAAGATACTTTCGAGTCCCTCACATTGGGCAGTTCTACGGATACGGATAACACGCCAAGTGCTTCACTGCAGCGCGATGAATCGATCAGCTCGGACAGCTCTACACAATCGCCGCAAGGAACAGCCAAGAAAAGCGACTCCATGGAGGTAGAATTTCCAATATATGTCCATTATATATCATTCTCTTCTAATTCCCTACCTTTATGCACAGAGTCCCACGGCTTTTGATTTTGTGGCTGATGGCGATGTGGACACCGAGGAGCAGCTGGTTTATCTAGTCTCGAATACGCTATTTAATGTATTCTGGCGTGGCATTGGTAACGATCATCCACAGTGCTGGCAGGAGCGTGGTCAGGTCTTGGGCTGCATCAATTTGTTGGCATTGAATAATGAGCTGATCACCTCGCATCTTTCGCTGCGTCTGCGCATTCTGGAAATGTCAGTTCAAGCATCGCTGTTTGATCTCTACGAACATGGCAGCCAAACGCTCATCAATCAGGAGGTAGGCTATGCTGCTGGCTTTTTAATATATAATCATTAATCCTAAATCTTATTGCTTCTGTAGAATGCCTCGCATATATTGCGCATGGTCTACGAGCTGGTTGTGCTCGGCTCCAATGAGGATGAGTCTAAAAAATGCTCCACTAAATTGCTGGATGGCGTTTTGGCTCTGCTTGATGCTTTGATGATATTTCAGCAGGGCTCCTCGGATGATTGGTCTGATATGATACGTTTGTGTTTGGGCTTGTTGCTTAAATGCTCACATCATCCAAATCCTGGCATTGTGGCCATGGCCACAGCTAAACTACATGCCATACTTCAAAGTCGTTCCACCGAGGATCCCGCTGAATTGTCTTATTTGCTCTACAGCATAAATAGAGCGCTCGATAATGCCATTGAGGGTTAGTTCTTTATAAAGATCATTCTGTTGTTAATATATTAACTATGTTCCATTTTAGTTGGCAATCCCGAGGAATATTCATTTCTTATGCCAGTGATGAAGGCGCTGCTGGAAAAATGCCGCACTGCCTTCAATTTGGATACAACTTTACCCGATTTGCCATCAACCTCGTCGGGACCAGTATTCTTTAATGATTTCCAAATGTATAGCACAAGCAAAAAATGGCGCAATTTTATGGAACGAATGGTGAGTGATAAATATACTTATATAATTATTAATTATTTAACGTAGTTATAATAGTTGAAAAACCTTAAAATAGTGTTTTTTATGGGTTCGACAGCTTCCTTATTATTACATTATTTTTTAAATTGCAGACATGAAAAAGTTTTCTTACCAGTTTTTTATACCATTTTTAATATTGGACAACGATTTAAAGTGAAATTTTGGAATTTTAAATTTTTCAAAAATTATTGAAATTGCATAAGGGGTAGGCATGGAAAAATGTTGAAATTTTTGAAAAAATTTAATTTTTAAAATTTAAATGCCGAATCAATATAGAAGACAAATTATGATCAAAAAGACATTCCATGCGCTAATCGGTTGAGTTTTGACAAAGTTATGGCTATTTGAAGTCTCGCAAATGCATTTTTCTTATAGTAAATGCTATTTTGAAATTTTAACTCTCATAAATTTATTAAAGCTAAATCGTGGAGTGTTTTCGGCTTTTAGATACCTCAGAATATAATATTGACTAATTTTCTGATTGGCAACTTTCCTAATATACAATAAATTATCTTTTTAATAATTTATTCATCAAGAATATTTTATTCATCTCAATAATTCATTCATCAAAAATTCATTCTCATCTCTGCTGAATGCAATCAATTTTTTTATTTATTATTGTCATTATTATGAGTAAATCTAAAGATCATTTTTTTCTTTATATTCAATATTTAATTTATTGTTTACTTAACTCTAAAACTTATCTTAAAATTAACATAGTCTTTTAAAATCCATACGAACCCTGCACTTCACTCATAGCCCTCTAAATTTAATATAGTTTGTGATTTTTTGGCAAGTTCTGACGCAGAACATTGAGTTTACGCTCAATCTCTCGATCGCTCTGTGGACTCTTGAAGAGCGTCGTATCGTAGACGCCCTTGGTGGTACGTTTGAGCGTTGGATTACGCTCTGTGCCAGGTCTTAGAGCCAATGTGGCAGCCACATTTCGTGGTCGCGTTGGTCTTGTCACACGTCCCGACTGCACAGTATACTGTGGATAGTTGGGTGGTGCAATGGTGCCATCGTAGTAGCTCTGGGAGCGAGATTTTTGTATTGTAACAGCTGTAGCGGCTGCTTCGGTTGTGGGAGTGGAGCTGCGATAGCGGGAAGAGCCGCGATATCGACTACGATTCGTGGTACGGAGACTGGCCGGTGTGCTAGTTATTATGGTGGGTATGAAACCATCATGGGCTGTGGTGCGCATGCGCATGGGACTCCAGGGCGAGGCTGTTGTTGTTGTCGTTGTCGTTGTAGTTGGGGGCGTCACATAGCTGACATAGGTGCGCTTCTGTTGCACATAGCTGGAACCATGTGCAGCCGTATCCGTGTCTGTGCCCCTCACATGCACATGTGAATCTGCATCGTAGGCCAACTGCAGTTCCGGCACATCCAATGTATGCTTCTTGGATACGGCTGGACGACGCTTGCGTTTTTTACTCTTGGTTAAACTGTGTGAGGTGCCCGTGGCATGTGCATCTGTGGGCACCTCATTGGAGCTGCCAATGCTTAGAATGGGCGGAAAGGATTCCAGTTCCTCGTTATTAGAGGACTCAAAGGGTATGGGATCATAGATGGGCACCTCATAGCTGGATTTGGGAAAATCAAAGCTAGGAAATTTAGGATTGGGATTAAGCGGCAATTCGTCTGCCGAGGAGGCATAATTCTCCTGCGGATAGCTGGGAGCAGGCAAATGTGTGTCCGTTTCTTCATAGCTGCTTGGCGGATGTTGCGGTGGGGGAAGATAAGGTGAGGGGTGCCGAGGTGGTGGAGGAGGATGTTGCGGTGGTGAATGATATGAAGGAGGATGTTGAGGTGGCGAATGATATGAAGGAGGAGGTTGAGGTGGTGAATGATATGAGGGAGGTGGTTGAGGTGGTGAATACTGCGGTGGTGAATGCTGAGGTGGTGGATGATGAGAAGGAGGCTGCTGAGGTGGTGTATATTGTGGAGGTGAATGTTGAGGTGGTGAATATTGTGGGGGAGAATGTTGTGGAGGAGGAGGAGGATGCTCTGGGTGCGAATATTGAGGAGGTGAATGTTGAGGTGGCGAAAAGTCTGGCGGAGAATGAGATGGAGGTGAATAATCTGGCGGGGAATGATGAGGTGGCGAATGCTCTGGCGGCGGTGGTGGTGGTGGATGCTCCGGCTGAGGTGGTGGCTCTGCAAAGTCTGAATGATGAGAGGAGGGTGGTGCCGAGGGTGGCTCCTCATAGTTGTGTTCATATTGCGGTTCATTGGCCTGATAGGATGTGCTAATCTCATAGGCAGGTGGAGCAAACGATATCTCAAAATTAGAGTTGTGAACAGGTGGCGATTTGGGAGGCTCAGCAAAGCTCTGATGATAGCCAGAATTGGGAATCTTCTGCTCGTAAATGGAATAAGAATCTGGTGCAGGAGGAGGATGCGATGGCGGCGGCACCGAGTGGGTATAACTAGGCGCAGATGGTGCACTATACTGTGTAGGTGGTGGATGATACGAGGGCGGTGGATGCGATGGCGGCGATGGATCATAATCATGCGATGGAAAGGATTCGTGGATATCAAGGCTCTGTTGCGGCGGTGGTACACCATATTTCTGATGCGGTGTGTGTTCATAGATGCTGCTCGAATCGTGACCACCACTGAAGCTATATTCCAAACTGGGAAATTTGTGAGCACCATAGAGATCCTCATCGTGGTGACTATATAGATTTAGATCCATCGATTGAGCCTCATAACTGGAGGCGGGTATTTTAAAGTCGGCGCCATTAAAGGGAAAATCATCAATGGAGAAACTCGGATGCTCCTCCTCCGACTCAATGTGCTCCGGCTCAATGTGTGTGCTGTAGGGAGGCGGCAATGACGGTTTATAATAGCTAATTGTTGGTCCCGGCGAGTAACTAGGTGGTCCATATCTATGCTTTGTCGCAGGACCCTTAATGCGTCGCCGTTTGCTGCGCTTATGATGTCCTGAGCGTATCTTAAAAGGCGGATGACGTCGATAGCGTATCAGCTTCTCTGGATTGGGCAGCAAATCGCTGTGATTGCCAGCAGCAGGAGGAGGAGGCTTCTCAGCCAGCTCTGTAGCATTGCTATCGCCCAGCGCCAAAGGCAGCATCAGCAGCTGTAAGAGAAGGTCAATGGTTAGTGGTTTAGGTGGTTTATGTGGTTTAGGTGGCTTATGTGGTTTTTCTTGCCACTTGCAACTTTCACTCAACAATTTTGGTAACAATTTTTTTTTGTCAACCTTTGACTTTTTGAACCCCCCGCAACATTTGTCGCTGTATGACGCAGTCTCATATATTGTGGGATTGCTTCCGCCTCTGCCTCTGCCACTGCCTCTGCCTCTGTCTACACCTCTGCCTCGGTCTCCGCCACTGCCTCCGCCTCTGCCTCTGCCTCTGTCTCCACCTCTGTCTCCACCTCTGTCTCCGCCTCTGCCCCTGCCAAACACGTAACGCGCGTCACGAGTCTCCCAAACTAACCCCCCTGCTTGATTATAGCCCCTCAAAGCGTAATTGGCTGCCATCGATCGCCGGCTGCAACTGTGACTGTTTTGTGGCATGCAACAACGCTCACAACATTGCCACACGCAACAGCAACACAGCAATGGCAACACTGGCAACAGTGGCAACAGCAATCGAAGGAGCTTGGCAACAACGGAGGAGCTGCGACGTAGCATGTAAAGCATTGAACCTGAAAGTCGTCACCAAATTCAGGTTCAGTGAGCATCGTAATCCGTTTTGTTTTTGAATTTTCTAGACAATAGCTACGCCATGGATGAGTCTACATTTTGTCTTGAAAGGCGCAATGCACTAAGCTCGAATGATATTTAGGAGTTTTGCGGCAAGAAATGGAGTTAAAGTTGGTTAAAGAAGCTAAATTTATTTATAGTCTTCATTATGTCCAACTTTTCTATAGTTTAAAACGAGGTATATATTTATAATTCTGAGATATTCCTTTGCAAGAACTAGGTAGTGCCAAAACCCAACTTTAGAAAGTCAGAAAACCCAGCTAAAAAAAATACTATTCTTTATAATAACTAACTTTTTAATAGAGTATTTAAATAGAGTTTAGTTGACCCCAGAACATATTTATAAGTAACATTTAATATGGATTTATTTCTTTTTAAAATCAAGTATATTTGCCTTTTGGGAAAGGTTTTAATAATGTCCATGGCTTAAAATGTTTTTTGAAGTGAATATAATGTTTAGTAAAGGCTGTGATCTATATAAAAATATTGGATTAAACAGTTTATACCCTCGGAATAAGATATAGCAAACTTTTGCCAAATTAAAAGGCTGTTTTAAAAAGGTTTCGTATATCCTTCTTAGGTAGAAAATAGTTGCCAAAATTTTGTTTATTTTTCGTATTAACAAACTATGCCATATCCTTAAAAATATGAAAGCAAATTATTGTAAAATTTAAAATATAAAAGTAAATTATGTAAAATAGTAAAGAGGGAATTTAAATTCACTAGAGAAAGGATATTTACAGGAATTCTTTATAATATGTTTTAATTAATTTCTTATTATTAATTTCTCTATTAAAGAAAGGATGTCTGGGCGGGTTTTTTATAGTATTAAACTATTAAACAGTTTACTACAATATATATTTATTGGGTTTATTTTATATTGAACTTTTGTTAACTTTACAAATAAAGTTAGAAATGATTTAAAAATATTCTCTGATATCTGATATGCTTTTGAACTGCGCACAACAAATCCCTTTTCTTTGGTTCCAAAAAACCTCTTAAAATTCTTTTGTAATTCCTTTAGTTGAATTTCCTTTAAATTTCACTTGTGTAATTCTTTTTTCTTCAACACACTTGATAATATCATCATTCACTTACAAGGCAAACACAAAACCACAAAAGATTGCACATTATTATTTTTTATTAAACGAAATAATCTCCAAAGTTTTGTTCAAGGCATTAAGTAAACAACAACAAATTGTTGAACAGCAGCAACAACTTTCATTGAGGCAAACGTTGTTTGAATGCTTTGCTGGATCTAATGTTGTTTTTATTTTTATTGGAACTCTTTGGAGCAGCGCACACAGACCCGGTCACGTCTCGTTGGACTTTCTTTCGGCAACTGAGCGCGCTCCAAGAAAGTGGTCTGGTTTTGTTGCGCTTGCAAAGAAAAGACGAGGTGCTGCTACTGCTGCTTGGATGGAACCAGTCGAATGACAAAGCGTTGCCATTAAAATCACCCACCCAGTGCAACAGCACAGCACAGCTCAGCGCCCTGGAACCATCCATCGGATTGGGGGGCCCTCTAGGCAGGCGCAGTGTGTGCCAGCGGGAGATTCGAAGCAGAGGGGCCATTGACTGCTCATTATGTAAAAGAATGCCCAAATGCGGACATGGTTAGGTTTTTAAAATATAAACAAAACAAAAGTTAGATTTGTAGTTTTGCAAGATCAAGAAAAACTTGTTTTTTCTAACTGCAAACTGCATTCGAAATGCACGAACATTGTTTTTGTTTTTTTGGCGCTTCCTCACACTTCCTACGGACTTCATTCAGCTGAGCAGCTGCATCTCACGTTGAACTTGAACCTGAGCTGGACGTGATCAATCCAATACTCTTTGACTTTGATTTCGACTCTAACTCTGACTTGGACTTGTAACTCCATTGCAATGTGTGAAGCAAAGCCAAAATGTAAGCGCAAAAACAGGCAAGAATGTAGTAGAGAAAAGTGCGCGACTAGCAGATGCCCTATAACTATAGCATCGATGGTTGATTATACAAAAATACTTCTTAATATTGTCAGTAAATAATATCGATAAAAAAGATGTTTAATTTAAATACAACAATTTAAACACAATAGACTGTGCAGAAGGTTGTATTTTTTAAACCAAATTACGACTTGGAATAAACTAAAAAATTGTCAACCACAAATAAAGATTTTTTCGCAAATTAAACAATCCAAAAAAACATTTAAAATTTTAATTTATTTCTCCAGTTTCTGTGTATAGAAATATGTATTAATATTTACAAAAAAAGTTGTAATTGCCAAATGATTTTTATTTTTGTGTGATAAAAGAAAAATTCCTCATAATAATTATTATTTTAAAATTTTTATTTTTCACTCAAAAAATTCTGATTTATTACATATAATTTAAATATTATAAACCTATTAAATTGGTTATTATTTTATTCGATATTATTTACCTAAATCATATAATATAATCATTATTTCTTGAAATTTTTGATAAGCTTTTAAATGAGTTAATACATTTTTTTAGATTTATAATTGGTGTAATTGAAATAATTACTGAAAAGTAATTTTTTAATAACATAAATTATAATCCTTAGGGCCTTTGGTTGATATCGAAGAGTGGAAACTGCTTTACATATATTTTATAATTCGCCAGATTAACTAATACAAAATTTAGATGAGTTTATTGTCTATTAGAAATTAGGCAAACAGCTATTTAAATAGAATTAAAATATAATTATTGTTTTTAAAAATTCTTGAATTAATTATGTGTCTAAATTTCGATTATTATAAATTTAGAAATCGAATTAAAATATAATTATTGTTTTTAAAGAGCCTTAAATAAATTCTGTAATTATCGATTATTATAAATTTATTTTAATTCTATCTCATCTATAATCTCTGCAGCTCTCAAGAAACTAAAATATAGAATTTTAATATATTTTCTTCTGCCTGTAACATACAAAGACTTACAGCTTGCTATCCTATTAAACACCTTTTAATGCATACAGGGTATAACAAGTTTCCGCTCACTGTCAAATCATGTGATGTGATATCTGTCATAATTGTGTATTATAGTTTGTATTTTCCATATTATTATTTTCAGGTTAAGCCGCTTTATGATCACTACCAGCGCGATATTGAGCTGCATCTGTGGGAGCCAATAAATCGGTTTTGGGCCGAATGCTATGAGGCATGCAAGGGGGCATCGAAGCAACGTGCCAGCTTTCAGGCCACAAATCGTCGAGTATTTCAGCAAAAGATCTATATGCCATGGAAGGTGCGGCAAGTGGAGGAGATGCAACGTCTACAAAATGCCGCATTGCAGCATAAGACCAACGATATACACATACGGAAGAAATGGAAGACGGCCAAGCGTTTCTTATATGGCCCTAGAGGCCCCTGGTTTACCGGGTAAGTTACGGCTCATCCAAAATTATTATGAAACCAGTCGAAATTCAGCATTTTAATTAAGTAAGACGACAATTGCAATCGGGGCGTGCTTACATATATGAGTCGACAATCAGCAAAAACTTTAAACACATTCAAAACGTTGCTCATAGAGTTATAAGATATGCCACTATATAATATAATATATAAGATATATGTATATATATAGACATTTCATTTCACTCATTAATGTCTCTATTTGTGTGAGTCTGTGTGTTTGTGTGTGTGTGGCAGCTACAAACAAAAACTCACAACAGGTGGCAACAATGGGCGCAAATTGTTTAAACAATATTCAAAAAATTGTTAAGCCTCTGTTTTTTTCTTTATACTATCAAATTTCTTTAGGCTAATTTCACTTTCTAGAGCTTATAGCTTTTTTAAGCTGTTTTGTATATTTTATTTTATTTTTTTTTCGATTTTGCAAACTTTTGTATACTCTTAAAGGAACTTTTTTTTGGTTTTCTATATTTTTTTTAGAGGTTCGTCAATTGTTTTACACTCTTAGGGGAAGTTTTTTTTTTTTTTGGCTATAATATATTTTATAGAATTTATTTATCAAGTTCTTAATTTTTTTTGTATATTTTATTTTACTTTTTTCCGATTTAGCAAACTTTTGTATACTCTTAAAGGAACTTTTTATTGGTTTTCTATATTTTTTTTAGAGGTTCCTTATTTATTGTGCACTTTTAAAGAAAGTTTTTTTTTTCTGGCTATAATATATTTTATAGAATTTATTTATCAAGCTCTTCATTTTTTTTGTATATTTTATTTTATTTTTTTTTCGATTTTGCAAACTTTTCTATACTCTTAAATAAACTTTTTTTTTGGTTTTCTATATTTTTTTTAGAGGTTCGACAATTATTGTACACTCTTAAGGGAACTTTTTTTGGCTATAATATATTTTATAGAATTTATTATTTCTTTCTTAACAATACTTATCAAGTTGTTCATTTTTTTTTGTATATTTTATTTTATTTTTTTCGATTTTGCAAACTTCTGAATGCTCTTAAAGGAAGGTTTCTTTGCGTCTTCTATATTTTTTCTTGAGGTTCGTCAATTTTTTTTGGCTATAACATTTTTTTTGAGAATTTCTGATTTCTTTCTGAACAATATTTATCAAGTTCTTCATTTTTTTTCACCACTGTAAAATGCTGTGAATTGTTTTGAACACTTTCGCTTTGTTCGCCGGCGCCTCATCAGCTGTGGGGCGCTATTAAAATTATGATTTAATTTTTATTAAATCATCAAAAAGGCATTTTATGCAACTGCAGTAAAATGTAACACGAATTTAGACGTGTCTTCAGCTAATGCATAACTATAAAAAAACATTCAAATTAATCATTTTTTTTAATAAAAGGGAGATTTTAACAGCTGTGCTGTATCAAATTGATTGCAATTTGTGATTTACATTTAACTTGATTTATTGAACGCAACGTGGCCAATTGCCAATTAATGTTGGCCAAATGAATTACGCAGTTGAGAAATTAAACCTTGAATGTAGTTTTTTTTTTAACTGCATTGACGGTCAACGTTGTGTAGACTGTGGGACGGGTGCGTGTTTTTTTGAGGCAACATTCTAAGGTCGTACCACTCACGGGTCTAGAAACCAGATCTAGTTCTGGCTACAAAATACAAGTCCGCATTGACAATGATTCAAAATTTGTGATTTGAAATTATCTACATTAGACAATCTTAATGCAGTTTTGCTTCTTCGCGTAGCCAAACCTCAAATTAAACGCCTACTTATTAAATGTTGCTTATTTAATTGCATTCTGATTCATTTTCTATTGACAACTCGATGATAATGAGTAAGAATGAGTTAGAAGAGTATAAGAACTGTTTGAGCATTATTTTTTTACATTTCTTGCTTGAGCAAAACAGCTATAAATAAACTTAATATTAAATTATATGTTAGGTGTACCAAATTTTATGTTATAGATATCTTTAGTAGAGCATCTCATAAATTTCATCTTATTTAAATCAATTAATTATCTGCTTTATATAATATTTAAACTGCATTAAACTTTGAGCAGAATATTTTCAAAATTTTATCTTTAACTTAACTATTCTATAAAATCTTCTTTCATCAAATTATATAAAATATTCAGCCTATAAGAAAAGATTGTCAAAGTTTTCAAGTGTATCAAATATCAGCAGTATTTCTATAAAATTTTAGAGGAAATTTAGAGATAATTATTTAAATGTAGTTTATCAACATACTATTTCATTATATTACTTTAAATATTATATTAATTATAATAATTATTTAAATGTAGTATATCAACATACTACATTTAAATAATTATCTTTAAATTTCCTTTGTGCTGATTATGCGATTAAAACTAAACTTTCAGCTTATAAAGAGAATTTATCAAAGCATTTATATACCAAATTTTAATAGAACATCTTTTAAATAACTACATCAATTAATTGGCTTATTCTTCAATATCTTTTTCATTTATACAGTGCAGTATAAAATCGGCACAAATAGCACAATATATCAAGGTATATGAGTTCAAAATTTCAGCAAAATATCTTTTAAAATAGCTTAATATTTTAGAATGAGTTTAAAATATTATTAATCTATCTTTTAAAAATATACATTATTAAACTTCCTCTTAAAATTTCAATTGCTACGCATATTTATTGCATTTTATCAGCTCATTCTGTACACAATTTAAATAATTATTTAAAAAAAAAAGACTTGATAGGTTTATATATTGTTTATAGAGTTTTCTTTATCGCGGTCGAAACAGCCTTAAGATTAATTAGACAAGAAACATACATGAAAGGCGTCGAATATAATAGATGTGAGTGTAGATGAGACGTTGGGCATTAGAATTATTTTTTAAGACTTATGCCCTCCAGAGTGAATACGTATGTACATAAGGTATTTATCGATATTTATCGCTTTCATTTCAACTAATACTACAACTATCGACTATCGATAGGCTTAATAAGCCATTGGAGGAGGAGGAGAAGTTCGCATTCGTGTCCATTTTCGATTCGGCGCTTGGGGCAAGAGTTCGGCAACATAATCCATTATTGACTTAGTGATAATAGGCAGGAGCCAGAGCTGGTGCATGATAAGCAGGACCCAAAGCTGGGCCATGGCCATAGGCTGGAGCCAAAGCCGGAGCATGATAGAGCGGACCTGGAGCATAGGCGGGCAGCTTGGCCACAACGGGCGCATGGAGCAATGGAGCTGGTGCCAGAACCTTGGCCACTGGAGCCACAGCCTTGACAACGGCGCCCTCGCGATGCACCACAGCATTGAAACCGTGGACAGGATCAGCCGTATACTCCACAATGCGACGCGTGCCGTCGGCTTCAATCAACGAATAGGCGCCCTGGACAACATCACCTTGACGCGATTCCTGTTGGCTCTTGACATCGCCCGTAGAATGATCCTGCAAAGAACATAAATTTATATAAATCTGCTGCAGTTTCTCCATGAAGTTTAACTCACATGCACATCGTAGCTGAAGCTATACTGTGGATTGGGATCATATGGCTCTGGTGCAGCCACCTTGGCCACTGCCACTTTGGCCAGGCCAGGATATATGGGCGCCGCTAGCTTGGGATAGACTGGTGCCGCCAGCGAAGGATATCCGGGATATGCCAAGCCAGGACCTGGCACAACCACAGCGCTGGCCACAGCCAAAACTGCACTGAGGACAAGAATTAACTTTTGTGCCATATTGTTAAGAGATTTTTGTTGTTTGTTGTTTGTTTGTTGTTCGGCTGACAAATGAACTCAGTCTGTGGTTCAGAACCCAAGCGACAATTGCTTTTTATAGCCGCAAAAAAAGCCCAAGCCCCCAAATTCGCAACCAAATCTGCAACCGACGCAGCCTGCAACAAAAATATTTATGCAAAAAAACAACAACAATAACAACTAAAAAGTGCGCGCATGCGTGTGCAGTATATGAATATATATATATCCATATATATATATATATATATATATTGAAAAGATCGTAGCTGCAACGAGAAAAACGAAAATAATTCATTTTTAGTTGCGTTCGCATTGCCCCTGGCAAATATGTTAGCCAGCGGGGGGAATAGAGTCTGACAGAGTGGGAGGGAGGGCGGTAGGTAGGGAGGGGTTTTCGCCTAGACATATAACAGCTTAGAGGCCTACGAGAATGGCACGCATGTTGTTGTCGCTGTTGAGCTGGGTTAACTCCTAGGCGGATTGGTGGACACACACGGCCAAAAAAAAATAAAAGAAAAAAAAAACTGAACTGGTACAAGCTCTGGCGGGGTTTGGAGTGAAGGATTTTTGATCGTGACAAAAAAGTTCAATTCGAAAGCGTTTTTAAACACCCTGTACGCATTAAAAATGTGAAAGAGGGCGTTATAAAACAATGTAAATAAATGTAACAGGCAGGAAAAGGCATCAGCAAAACTACAAAGTATATATATTCTTGATCTGCATTAAAAGTTGAGGCAGCTAGAGACATTGATTATTTTAAAATGTTTTATATGCAATTATGAACAATTTAATCTTAATTCAAGATTATTTTGTATTATTTAAAAAACATTATTTTTTTTTATTATAAATTTGTGATTTAATTTGTAAATTATTTATTATTTATTTATTATTATTTAAATATTGTTATTTATTATTGATTTATTATTATAATTAATTTTTAATACGCTAATTTTTGTTTTATAATTTTGTGGTCAATATATTTCTAAATTATTTAATATTTATTTGATTTTTAGATTTTCAATTAAATTATTTTTTTTTAAATAGATTTAGAAACAAAAATTGAGAGTAGAGAAATCTTTTTCTCTTATATACTGACTGCAAAAACCAATTTAGAATTGCAGACGCACTGGGCTACAAGAAACAGCACCTACAAGTATGCAACACTTTGCTTATATGTACATTCAATGGCGTATTATAATTTGCTTATTATTGTAAAATTGGAAATTGTATTCATATTCTCAGAACATATATCGAGAGTTAGCTTCCTTTTTTTTTTAATTAATTATTGAGCACAAAATATAACAGCAGAAGATATATTTTTTTTCAGTCTGCGGCTTAAATTTTTCATAAGCGTAATTCCTCTTTAATTATTTAATTTTTCCATAAGTGCTCTCTCTTTTAACTATTTAATTTTTTAATAAGTGTTTTCTCTTTTAATTTACTATAAAAATTCCATAACGATCTTAAAATAAACACTAAAGTTATTCAGAGTAAATAATTTTCCTTCTACAGTGCAGCAGTTTAGCTGCCTTCTCAAGTGCACTGCTTGCTTTTATTACAGTTAAACTGCTTGAAAATAAAATATTGCACTGCTTGACTTGAATGTGTAAATGTGCGCATTTATAAAGAATTTTGTACTGAATACTATAGAATGTTCCTTAGTCTGGTATACTCGACTATACCACTTTTACTTGCTGTATTTTTTTTGGGCCGGGTGGCCTGGCCACATCAGGCAGGTGTGTGTGTGTGTGTATGTGTGTGTTTAAGCTGGCCAACAGATCTTTGAGAGAGAGAGACACCAGAGACGTTGCAACGTCATGGCACGCACCCAGTTGCCAGCATCGATTGTTGAAAGGTGTGTGCGTACGAGACGAGATCTTTGCTGTTGCTGCAGCCTTCGAAACTGGCACAAAGCTGAGCCGCAGTTGAAGCCGGCGCGCCCAGCAACCCCCTCAAGTTGTTGCACCTCCCCCCCTATAACCCGAGCAACAGACTGGCCAACTCCTCGACTGACAATTGCCACTGCAACAATGTTTTTTTTTTGTTTTTTGGTTTTTTTTTTTACTGCCATTGGGACAATTTTGCCCATTATCACTAATTTTGCGAGCTCTACTACGCCTTGTTAGGCGTCGCTGTTGCAGTCGGCGTTGGCGTCAACGCAGTCGACGGCGACGTCAACTGAGGCAGCGACGGAGACATGCGCAGTTTGCGTAATCAAAAAAAAAACAAAAAGAAAAAAATTGTAACTCGTGAAGTACTTTCAATTAAGCTATTGAATAATTCGAGTGCGTGTCAAACGGGCGTGCAGCAATCGAGTGAATGTTGCATTTACCATGGGGAGAGAGGAGAGTGTTCTTTGATTGGGGGTGTTATTTGGGCATATAAATGAAATCGAAATCTAATCGAAGCAATTGGGTCATAGATAAGCTCTTAAATTAACATGGGCATTTAAATAATTCATATTATTAAAAGTCGCTTTGTTAATATTTATTTTGTGATTATTTTTATATTGGTTATAATATATATCGATATAACTTAAAAACTTAAAAATATATAAAACATAATAATATATATAAAAATTCGCTCTTATTTTGTTGAATTTTATTTATATTAGATTTGTTTAATTTTCCCCAAAAATAATTGTTGTTTGTTGATTTTTTTAATAAGTTTTAAATTTATAGACATTTTTGTGAATTAAAAATTAAATTTACACAATAATCAAGGCCCAAAAAACATAAGCAAAATCTAAATTAAAATTGAATTCCATTCGCTTATTTTTTAACTCAACTTCTTGGGCTTTAGATGTATTGATTTTTGCTAGAATTTTTCTTAATTTTAATAGAAAAAATTCCAAATAAAATAAGGTCTGAAATTAAAAAAAAACCAAATTCATTACTTAAATTGTAATCTAATATTTTTTTCTGAGAGATTTCGTTCTTGAAGTATTAATTCGGTTAGGGATTTCGAGATCTTGTACATTTCCAATTTAAATTTAATTGATGAGAGTGCGCAAATAATTTTTTTATTTAATTTTTAGAATAAATGTTATTTAAAAGATGCAATAAAATAAAGAGTTTGGGAACTTCAATCTGTGATTTCAAACTAATTGCAAATATTCTATAACTTGTTTCAAATATCCTATAACTTTAATAAGAAAACTCCTTACGAAAAGCGTTTTATATTTAATTCTATTTACGTCAGGATTTCCATTTTCTGTTCATTTCATCGCAGAGAAATGAGAAATTACAGCAGAGGCATAAATCTCATAGAAAATTTGTAAATTAGAATTGACCTGAACAATTTCCTTTTCAATTAGGTTCTTTAAATTTTCAAGCTGTTCAAGCTTTTAGCCATTTAAATCCTTAATAAAATGCATATAAGCAAACGATAATATTGCAATATCTTATGCAAATTGGCTATAAAAAAGCCATTTGTCAGCGATTCGATTTTTATCCAATAACCAGGTGTCCAAGTCGAAATCCGACGTGTTGTTCTCTTTGGCTTACTGAATTTATTTTTTAACTGATTTATGACTTTGTATTGGGAGTATAGATCTACAGAACAGACAAATAACTTATCTACAAGCTAACAGCAGCTGCGTCTAGCCCAGGAATGGCGCTGGGGCAAGTGCTGGCCGAGGGGCAGCCACCACGGGCACGGGCACGGGAACTGGGCCACGTTGTACCACCGCATTGAAGCCATTGATGGGATCAGCGGTGTAGAAGACGGTGCGCAATGAACCATCGGCATCCACTACAGAATAGGAGCCCTTGACCACATCACCATCACGCACCTCCTGCTGGCTTTTGCTATCCCCCGTGATGGCATCCTGGACATTGTAGGCATAGGCATATTGTGGATGTGGATCAATCTCTGTGTTCACGACGGCGGGCACAGCGGGCAGCAGGGCGCACTCGATGACGGCATACAGAGTGCAGCTAATGATGATACTCTGCCAGATGGATAAATTGTTATCAATTGGACGCTGTTTGACTTTGTTTAATCCTGTTTAAACTTACCTTGATTAGGGCCATGTTGATTTGTTGGTTGTGTCTTGATTGACGACGATTTCTTGACTGTCTCTGGGTGTCAAATGGTGCCTGGTTTTAAAGAGCCCTGTTCCATGGTCTGGCGATGTGGCAACTGTTGCCAAAACTGTGTGGCAACTTTTTTAGGGCCACTGATGTAAGTCGGGAACACACACAAAAATTTCCTCAATGAACGTGCCAACAATTTCCAGTCAACTATTCCCTCCCCCCGCCATATTATGACAGTCATAATTTTAAAAATATATTTTTTTTACTTTTTTAACTGTGGCACGTGTTGCGCATTAATTGTTTCCCATTTGTGGCGCGTCTTTAGGTTGAGATCGAACCAACCTCAACAATTGTTGAAATTATGACAAAATATTTAACCTTCGGGTGGTAGAAAGAGTTTGTTAAGCATTCAATTAGGATTATTCTAGAAAAAACAAGCTCAAGACATATAAATTTAGGTTTTTAGATTTATAATTGTAACATGGCCTTTAAAGCAATTTTTGATATTTCGGAGTACCCCTAAAATTTCTATTCGTATATTTACCTTAAAGCAAAGCAAGAATTTTAATTATTTTGAGGGCTTTTATAGCTCAGATGTTATAAATTATTTTACGAGGCGAAAACTCCATTAAAAATAATTCTGTAGAATAGCTTTTACAATTTTTCATCACAATTTTCTAGGGAGATTTTGCAACGCCAAAAAATTCATTTGTTTTTTTATCACAATTTTTTAGGGAGATTTCGCAACGCCAAAAAATAGAAACATCATACTAGTTCCATTTGGATAATAAATGCTTAGGAAAGCTTTGTAAACTCCGTTAAATTATGAGCTAGAAAAGTATAAATACATTCCAGCTAAATAATCTTTAACTGTAGGAAATACTGACTTCACCAATTTTCCCAAATCGCATTACAAAAAACACAAAAAGTTTTTTTTTTTTTTTTTTGTACCGAAACTTTTATTCAGTAGATGCAGATAGTAAAAAAAATCACTAGATAAATGGCCGATAGCCGTCGTTTGCCCAAAATCCCGTATAGAAACGGTAGCCCTAAGAGTTAAGTTGCGTTTTTAGGATCATCAAAATATTGGGAGTTGGCTTACGGATGTGAGGACAGCACGCACGTCATATTTATATATGTTGTTTCGGGTGATATTTGAAGCAATGATAATACTAGAACTATTCAACAATGGTCTAAAAGACCGTATCCAGTTAACGGCAAACGGAATTTCCCAAAAGGTTAGAGACTTCTCCTAATAGTGTCCATCATAGCCAGATGAGGCATAGGCAGGTGCAGCGTATCCAATTTTGGTTATAGCTGGAACTGCGGCAACTGCCAGAGCGGGCTTGGCAACGACGGCGACACCCTTCTTCTCCACGACCGCATTGAAACCGTGAATCTTGTCCGCCGTGTAGGTAACCTTACGTATGGTGCCATCGGGTTCGGCCAGGGAATAGCTGCCATGGACAACGCCATTGACTAGTGTCTCCTCCTGTTGCTTGGAATCGCCAGTGTGATGATCGGTAACGCCATAGGAGAAGCTATACTGTGGATTGGGATCGTAGGGTTCGGCAACGGCCACTTTGGCCACAGCCACAGCGGGTGCATGGGCTATTAAGGCAGGTGCGGCATGTTGCACATAAGTGGGTGTGGCAAGGAGCTTGGGCGCTGCATAGGAAATAGCAGGAGCGGCCAACAACGCAGGACCACCATAGGGATCAATGGGTATGGCCAGCGTTACAGACAGCGCCAGAGCAAGCACGCAAATAGTCTGGAAATGGGAATTAGAATTATTATTATATTATTTAAATTATTCTTAAATTTATCGTGATCGTTTATCGATCAGTTGTAATAACTCGATTATTTTATATTTCTTATTATATACTCTAGAACGGTTATCACAAGCTAAAGTCCTGTTTAAGGACGCTTACCTGAATGAACATGGCTGCTAAGGATTTTTGTGTTTCTTTGTAGACTGCGTGTCTGCACTGGAAAGAACTCAACTGAACTGTGAGATGTATTTTCCGCAAGTTCTTCAGTTTTATATTCGTTGCGACGCGTCGCGTTTATCCATTTGTGGCAGGTAACAACTTCTCTCCCCTCTCTCCCCTCTTGTAATCTTAGAAAAAACCAAGCTAATGGCAAGTGACAATTGCTGTGATTGGCGTCTCATTTGCTGTCTTGAGATTTTGATCTCAATTTAGCACCCCGTCCTTATGAATCGATGTGTTTGCCTTCTCTAGCGCCAAATTTCATCATTGCTGCCGTTTATTTCAGTTTTTCTCAATGGAATAGTTGCACATGGTTTGTGCCACAGCCAAGAGCGTCCAAGAGACTCGTTTTCCTGTGTGCCTGAGAAAAACCAGATCGTACTCTCTTGGCCAGTTCTCCTCAGGTTTGAATTCTTCAAACGTTTTTTTTTGTCTGATGTAATAGTGCGGGGCCAATGCGTATTCACTTGGCCATCGGCCAGTTGCTGGGCAGGCTCAAGTTGGCCAAAACGAAAATGAAAATAAAAAAAAATAAATAAATATAAAAAACGAGACCACAATTCAAATGCTTCAAGTCTTACCCCTTTGCTACCCCCCCTTCAAAGCTGCGTGGCCATTCGACTCGTTTAATTAGAAATCTAAAATGGTAGCAATTGATCAAAGGGGAGGGGAGAGCTAGCTGCATTAAGCGTACAGGGGGGGCGATCGGGTGGTACGCAGACAAAGCAATTACGCACTGTATTATACACACACCACACACACTCGCACACCCACAGACCACACTTAGCGTTTTGGGCTATTGCAGAAATGCAGTTTTTTTATTTTATTTTTTTTTCTATAACCAAGCTAACCTTGCCACAATTGCCAGCCAAATGAGTTGACTACCATTCCAAACTAAATTTAATTACACACTAAAACGCCCCTCTTAACTCTGTAACTCGTTAATAAAGAAACGGCTTTTAGTACGGCTTCTTTATAAAGTTTATATGAGCCCATCTAAAAATTCTTGTCATTTTTCATTTCCTAATAAGCGCAAATTCATTTCAAATCATTAAACTAATTTTTTTTTACAGTTGAATTTAAGCTCTTAATCAATTTTTTAGAAGGAAACTGCTTTATAAATGAGTTTTTTGAGGGATTTATATATATATTTTTTAATTTTTAAATATTTTCACAAATTTAAAAATTAATTTAAAGTACCTTTCCTTAAAGCAGTTTCCTTCTTATTCTGTCTAAAAGTCTCCTGTTAGCATATAAAATCAATAATTGAATTTTTCATTTATAAAAAATATTATTTTCGAAAAATTTATAGTTCTGTTAATATAAAGCAGTTTTTATCAACTTGAAAAAGTGAAATTTAATTGCAATTTTTATTAAAAAACAAGCTCGATTCGAAATAAAAATAAAATAAATTGGGAAAAGATTGAAATTTATTCAGTTAAAAATATTATAAACTTACAATTTAGACTGTTAGATTTTACTGTAAATAAAAATTTATAGATTTAACTATAAATTATATTATTATAGCTAGATTATAGACAGTATTTTGGATTGATTTATCCCCTTTCACATTAAAAACTTATTATTATAGCCAACTTTTACACAAAATAGATTTTATTAATCAGCAACTATTTGCAAATTAATAAAACTTTTAATTTCATATCAAATTCCCCTTAATATCTAGAAATTGAGTTATTAAACTCAATAAATGCGACAAATACATTTTAATAGAGCAATATTTCGAAACTTCAAATGCAGTTATTTCAATTAATACAGCACAAAACTGAACAAGTAAAAGTCTCAAGCTAAAACTCATAGAATAGTCAAGCAATTCTCCAGTTATGGAATCTAGACTTGATTTGGATTTGACCAAATTTGAGGTTTCTTTGGTTGGTTGATCAGCGTCAATTTTGTCAATTTCCGGTGACAAGCGTTAACTGTGCTGTCTTCTAAAAAAGAGTTTACAAATGTGGCTAAAACGGTGAGCGGTCTTGGGTCTGTCTGCCAGCCAAGTCTCTTCCAGTCTCTCTGAGACTTGCGATTCAGACCCAACAAGTCGCAAGGTCGTCAGCTGCATTTGGCAAAAGAGTCACGCACCAAAGTTACAGCTTTTTTTTTTTAACTGATGTCAAAATCAGGTCAAATGTGCAGCCAGTAGCTGTTGTATTATATATATTAAAATTAGGGTTTCAAGATCTATAAACATAGTTCTGTCTTGTTACCTTTCAATTACAATTAAACCAGTTTCAAAAAAAAACACGTAAGAGAAACCAACTTCGGTGTACTCAATTGGCATGCCTAATTGAAACTTTCCACTTGAAATTGAAAACCAAAAACACCCAAATCGTGATATATGGGCTTATAGACAGTTATGGCATAGCTAAAATTTGATATGAGAAAATTTTCAGATTTAATAGGTTTTCAATGCGTATTAAGCTTAGTTTGATTAGCTAATTGCTGGTAATTTGTGTGATTTTTGATAATATAATCAATTTTAAATGGTTACACGTCATTTGGCAAATGAATTCTAGTTTCATAATTTTTTTAATTTTTAATAATAATTTTTTGTAATATGCGTTTTTCTAAGTCATTATCAAAAGTTTTATGACAGTGGCTTTAATAAATTAATAGTTCAAAAAAAATCATGAAAAAAATTTTTTTATAAAAATAAAAATAATTATTTATTAAGAGCCCTGCCTTTAAATTATGAAAATCGCCGAGGAAAGCGCAAAATTAATTTTTTTCTTTTTTTAATTTTATAATATATCTAAAATATTAAATTTAAATATTTTATTCAAGAAATCGTAATAAATATTTCCATATTTATTTAAATATCGCAGCAACCTTTTAAATATTTGGAAATTAGTTTTATATAATATTATTTAGAAACACAATCAATTCTCGCAGGAAACTTAAAAATTTAAATGGATATTTTTCATATTCCCCGTATACTAAATCGCCATGTGCTCAAGGCTATTCGATATATCACTAATAAAAATAAGCTAAAGTATATACCAATATCAGAAATACAAAATCAAGTCTTGTATACAATGCGACAGAGAAAACCTATTTCGAATTTAAACGAATTAATCAATGCATCGTTGCGCAATATGAAAGTACTGGGTATACTCTCGATCAGCGATGATAGAAATGCATATGCCTTATGTGAATTAAATGAGATAATCGTAAAAACTGAATAAAATTGATATATAGTTCGCTATATAGTTTTTTATAAATTTTAGTTTAATAACAAAATTCTTTTCAAACACGCGTATTTTGGCATTTTTTGTATTTTGGTTTTTTGTGTGTATTTTAATTATATTTGGTGTAAAAGAAAATTAAAAGTATTGTCATTGAATGAAACCTGCATGACAAGTGCTACAAAAAAAGACGAAACAAAATTGCAAACACTTTCGTAGCCATGATACGGACTTGGATTCGGAGCAGGGCCCCCAAGTTGAGCGAGCTGCTACTGAGAGTGTCGCTGAAATTGAAAACTTTTCGGAGCTAAGACAACAGCAAATGGCGCTACGTGTCATGAATTTGGATCAAAATAAAGCAGACGTAGCCAAGAGTAGGAGCTATGGAGCTATGAATACTTGGAGAGGGCAGGGTGCCGCCTGCTCTTCCATACGCAATTTGTACGCAGTTCCAACAGCTCAAATCATTACCAAATTACCAAATGTAAATTTCGCGAATGAATCTTGCGGGTGTACTCAGATTGTAGTATAAAAGTCGGCGTTTTTTTGGTAATGGCATGTCAGTTCAATTTTGATAACCGACGGTGACAATCAAAACCCAAAACCCAAGCCACACAATGAATCCTTTGACGGTAAGTTCAATTGATTCTTTTGATTTTGGTAATTTGGATTATTAATTGATTACATTCGAATCGCAGGTTGTTGCAGTTATCTCCACGATGGCGCTTTCGGCTCAGGCTCATTTTGCCGCTCCATTGGCCGCTGCTCCGGCTCATTTTGCCGCTCCGGCTCCTCTGAGCTATGCGGCGCCTCTGGGTGCAGCTCCCTACTTCGCACCTGCTGCGTACTCCGCACCTTTGAGCTTTGGTGCTCCGGCTGCTTACTCTGCACCTTTGGGCTTTGCCGCTCCAGCACCGTATACAGCTCCTCTGGGCTACTCTGCTCCATTGGTTGCCAAGACTTTTGCTGCTGCTCCAGTTGCTGCTCCTCTGGCTGCTGCTCCAATTGCTCCATTCTTTGGCCGCACCATTGCCGCTCCAGTTGCTGCTCCGCTTGCCGCACCAGTTGCACCAATTGCTGCTCCTCTGGCTGCTCCAGTTGCCGCTCCCCTGGCTGCTCCAGTTGCTGCTCCCCTGGCCGCTCAAGTTGCTGCTCCCATTGCCACCGAAGTTGTCGATGCTCATCCACAGTACAAGTTTGCCTATGATGTTCAGGATACGCTGACCGGTGACTCAAAGACCCAGGAGGAGACTCGCGATGGTGATGTCGTTCGTGGTTCCTATTCCCTGATTGAAGCCGATGGATCCCGTCGCATTGTGAGCTACTATGCCGATTCCATCAATGGTTTCAATGCCGTTGTACAGAAGGATGTCCCAGTGGCTGCTGTTGCTGCTCCCATTGCGCCCGTTGCTCCCGTTGTGGCCAAACTGAGAACCTTTGCCGCTCCCATTGCTGCCGCGCCTGTGCTTGCTGCTGCTCCCGCTCCAGTGCTCGCCAAGACTTTGGCCGCTCCCATTGTTGTCTAATGTGGATTAGGGGAGACGCCTCGTCTAGCCTTGCACTCTTGCGCTTACAATTCGACAAAGGATTTTCATTTGTACATATTCGATTAATCATTGTCGTGCTTTAAAATAACTTTCATCAAAAAAAAAAACCCAAAATTAAATAAATAAATTTGTGATTCCAAAAACGGAGCCTTTTTTTAAATATTATTACTATTTTAATATGCGCCTTTAATCGGTTCTCAAATTTAAATAAATCATTTTTTTTTATTTTTTTATAAAGAAAAATTTTAAAAAAAATGATAAAAAAATAAAAATAATGATTTATTAAAAGCCCTCCCTTCAAATTTTGAGAATCGCATAGGAAGGCGCACATTTTATAGAATATATACAGCGCTGTACAGGGTAACTGCCAGTCAAGTTCTCTCAGCTTATATACCTGTTTTTTGTTTCTTTTACTTCTCAATTATAATTTTCTATTATAATAATTATTATGGTTCATTATTATCTATATATTGTAACTCTTTCGGAGTCTCTTCCATCAGCCCAATTTTTAAAACAAATAAATCAATTTTCCTAGCTTTCTAAACAAACCTTCTTCTCTATTGCAGCGAACTGGCTGAGGAATTTTGGAAGCTATCGCCGCATGAGAATGTGGCACGCATGCGTCTGAAGCTGGAGCCGCAACTATATCCGGACAAACATGAAAATGCGGCCAATTTGCGGGATAATGCAACCAATGCCTACGATACAAAGTAAGCTATAATATTTTTAAAATTAATTTTTAAAATTAAATTTTCAATTTGAAAAACATGAAAATGATGGAAAATTATTTTATATTTTTTTTATTTTATATTTCTAATTAAAACAGTTGAATAATTACCTCATTTACCTTCTGTTTTTTTTCAGAGAAATATCAGAGTTTGATTCAACTATAAAGAATGCGGTGGTGCGCGATTTTCTGGCTGACGATGAAAGCTCTCAGCTGGAGGAGGAGCTGCGTCAATTGATCGATACACAATCGCAACAGGATGCAGCATTGGAGAAACTAGTCATGTCACAGGATTGTGAGCTTATAACATTAATGACCAAGGTCAAGGGTCGCATTGAAGTCAATCAGAGCGTGTTTACATTTGTGGACATGAGTCCACCCTCGGAAGATGCTAAAAAGCATGATTTTAGGTAAGTTTCAATGCGATTTGTAAATAAAAAGGTTGTATAGCTTTTGGTTGACTCTTTGTCAGGTTTTTCATCAATAAAATAAGAGAAGTTCATTTGCGTAAGTATAATTTAAGACGCAGCGCTTTGGAGATCTTTCTGATAGATCAAACCAGTTACTTTCTCAACTTTACGACCAAGGTGCGTGACAAATAGCTCAAGTTTGAGATGCCTTGTTAAATAATTCGTTTTACTTTTCTTGAACAGACTCGTAACAAGGTCTTTACCAAAATTGTGGGTCTTCCATTGCCGAATATATTGTATGGCTCCGGTCGCTCACCGCCGGAACTGTTGAGAGCCTCTGGCCTCACACAACGCTGGATGAATCGTGAAATATCAAATTTTGAGTACTTAATGTATTTAAATACAATTGCTGGTAAGAAAGAAATATGAAAGATGATTTATTTAAATACATTAATTAATATAAATTATATTCACAGGCCGTTCATATAATGATCTTAGCCAATATCCCGTCTTCCCCTGGATTCTAGCTGACTACACCAGCGATGTGTTGGATTTAACAGATCCCAGATCATTTCGTGACTTGTCCAAGCCAATTGGATGCGTAAGAGTCTATTTATATACAATATATTTAATCGTTTATTAAATATTTTACTGTTTCTACAGATCAATCCCAAAAATGAAGCTGAAGTGCGCAGCAAATATGAATCCTTTGAAGATCCCTCGGGTGCCATACCAAAGTTCCATTATGGAACACATTACTCCAATTCAGCGGGCGTGCTTCATTATTTGCTACGCGTGGAACCCTTCACCTCGTTGCACGTTGATTTACAAAGCGGTCGCTTTGATGTTGCAGATCGTCAATTTCATTCCATACCACAAACATGGAAGTTGCTTATGGATAATCCAAATGATGTCAAAGAGCTAATACCCGAGTTTTTCTACTTTCCAGAATTTTTAAAGAATATGAATAAGTAAGTTTATTTGGATTTTTCCCATATAAAAAGCTAATAAATCATTTGTGTTTTTAGATTTGATTTGGGACATTTGCAAATCACCAAGGAGAAGGTCGACGATGTCATTTTACCTGCCTGGGCCACCACGCCAGAGGAATTTATAGCCATACATAGGCGTGCATTGGAGTCTGAATATGTTAGCCAGCATTTGCATCATTGGATTGATCTTATCTTTGGCTATAAGCAAAAGGGAGCCAAGGCTGTGGAGGCATTAAATGTATTCTATTATTGCTCCTATGAAGGCGCCGTTGATCTGGACAAAATCACCAATCCTGTTGAACGGGAAGCGGTTGAAGGTGCGTCGTTTAATTTAAATTTTGTGCTGTCAATTCTTTTATTTAATTATTTAATTTATTCTGTCATTGCTAGGCATGATTAACAACTTTGGCCAGGTGCCATCGCAGCTGTTGCGTGAGCCACATCCGCGCCGTCTCACTCAGGACGAGACTGCGCTTAAGCTGGTGCGTGCTGAGCTTAGAAAACCAGATTTTACACAATTTCTGGATAAGGTGGTGCAGTATTATTGCGAGCTATCCACGCCCAAGGATCCCATTGTTTATCTGAGCTCGCCGCGTAGTCCGCCGCGTTCCTTCTTGCAGCTAAGTCCTGATGTGCTAGTCAGCGTCTCTAAGGCTTGCATTCTAGGCTGTAATTCATGGATGTCCTTTGATAAAGAGCAGGGATTTCTGCTTGAAATTGATGCGACAACAACTAATCTTAAGTAAGCTGGAATTGCTATTTTTAACAGCTTTGATTTTAATGCAATTTTGAACTTTGCAGAAACCGCAAACGCGTCTTTGGACCCTTTCACTCCTCACAGCCGCCGCATTCGCAAAACTTTGCAGTTAGCACCGATGGCAAGTTGCTTTATGCTGGCGGCATTTGGGATAATGCGCTGCGTGTGTACAATTTAAACAAGGGCAAAACGGTGGCCTCCGTGACACGCCATTTGGATATAATTACCTGCCTGGCATTGGATAATTGTGGCTCCTATTTGGTTACCGGCTCACGCGATTGCACGTGCATAGTGTGGAGCATACAGGCGAATCAGCAGAGCGGAGTAACCACTTCAAACATTCCAGTGCACGTTTTAACAGGACAATCACATATGCAGGCCATTACACAATTGAATACACAAAATAGTTACTCACCCAAGCCCTTGACTGTGCTCTATGGTCATGATGATGCTGTGACCAGTGTGGCCATCTACACAGAGCTGGATCTTGTGGTATCGGGTTCATTGGTGAGTTGTGGCTTTGATTTTAAAGTAGATTTCTTTGCTAAACTTACATTTTCAATCTACAGGATGGCACTGTCAATGTTTATACACTGCAGGAAGGACAATTTGTGCGCACACTTAAGCCAATTGGTTGCACGGAGTCCTGTGTGCAAATATCCTATGTAACTGTTTCATATCATGGTAAGTGGCAAGTTATTCTATATATCTATATATAAATCAAACAAAACTCAACGCCTCAAAGTATGCTACACATTCAACAAGCAAACAGCACAAAGTATGCTAAAAGCCAGTTAGAGTCTATTTATATGAGGCATCATTTTATTAGGCATACTTCAAGGCCTAAACTGTCTATAAAAAATGATATGTGTTTGCATTATAAAGTTCGTAATATCAATGAACTGTTGCCCAGTTTTTTTCACGTTGAAGTGCTAGTTAAACAATCGTCGCACTCACGTGCTGTGTTGGGGGCTAAACGCAGACAATCTTACGATTTTGTTTGAAGTGCAAACATTTAAACAATTTAATCAGCTTCAGGCTGCCTTATCAGCGGAGGCCTGTAAATTGCCACACACACAATAAATATCACGTGATATTTCAGCAGCAATTGTACCCTCTCTCTCTCTATATATATATATATATATATATATCGTTGTCGCTTTGCTGTGGGAATTGCCCGACATTTTGTTCCATGTTCATTATTTCTTATTCGTCATGCTTTCATTGTATAAAAAAAAAGAAGCTTTACACTCTGCTTTTTTCATATCTTATCGCTATGCAATTTATGATTATTTTAATAATAAAAAATCATATAAGTCAGGGATTAAAGTTGTCGTTAGTTATAATGTCTCGGTTAATTGCCTGAGCCAAGGTTAGAAATAATCCGCTATCAGCTATGTCGACAGATTTAACTGAGCAATCAAATAATTCATTTTTTTTAAAATTATTTCGAGGGTTTTTTTTTATTTTAAATATTATATTTAATATTTGTTTTTGGTTGATTTATTAATCATGTCTGCGCATTTTTTTTCTTGAAAAATTACGAAGAAATTTGATTTAAATATTTTTATATATGTTTTTGTTGATTTGAATCGTAAGCTGCGCAATTTATTTCTTAAAAAATATCGGGGATTTTTTTTAATTTTTAAAATATTTTTTTGTATGTAGATTTATATAATATGTGTAATTTTGGGGATTAATCAGATTATTAATCAGAGCAAACTTTTTAAAAAGAAAGTTTTTCGAAAAGAAACTCTTCAAATTTAATTGACATAGATTTTCCAATTGCATATCTGTCTAACCTGTTAATGCCTCAACTTTTTGTTTACTTTATAGCATTTTTCAGTACAAAACATTTTTTCAATTCAAATCTGATTAAATTGCCAACAATTGTAGGTCATAATTTTGGTTTATTTAATAATTCATTTTTTGACAAGAGCTCTCAAGATTTTCAAAAGCTTTGGCGCCATCTAAGAATTTATTACTTTGCACCTAAAACAAATTCAAAATCTTGAAACAAATTTCTTTATAATCAGCTTACTGATTATAATATGTATTATATATCTTATGACCGTATATACATATATATATATATTCAATATTTCAAGTGCACTTAAGCCTCTGCTTAAACGTTTTATTATTTTTGCAATATCCGGTCAGCAAGTTAAACCAGAAATTCAATTAAAAACTTTTACAGATTTATATAGCTATATTTTATATAATATTATTTAAATGCCTTGAAATTATTTATAAAACAAATCTTTTTAGTCGACTTTTGACTTTAAAATGCTTTTTTTTTTTATTGCGTTCTTTCTAAGCTCAATTAATAACAAGGGTTTAATTAAATGTCGAACTTTTGTCTATATTATATATGTAGTATCTCTGGCCCCCCCTTCGCTGTGCACCCCACTTGATCAACTACTTATCAGTTTGCAGCTGAAATATGCGCATTCATACACACACTCGTACACACACACACTCGCACAACACTCATTTTTAATGGAATCAAATTAAAAGCAAAACACCAAAGTCCCGCAATCGCATCGTATCACAGTCACACGCCCCGACGACCACCTTCAATAATTTTTTCAACACCCTCCTCTTCTACCCCTGCTCAAGAAAAAGAATCAGCCGCCCCTCGCATCCCCTTTATGCCCCCAGTGTGCGTAGCCCCAAAGTGCTTTGAAAGAATTCTATAGAGAAACGAAGACTCATTCATGACATTTTTTTTTTTTTTTTTTTGCTGTCGTATTCTTGAGGCGCTACAAAAATTTTATATGAAATAGTTGTAGTAAATCTCAGCAAGGGGGCATGTAGATGTGTGTATCGGTGTGTACTATATGTGTGTATGAGTGTGTGTGTGTAGCAGACATGCCAGAAGAATGTTTTTTTTTTTGTATTTTTTTTTTTGAATGAATGTAAATGTCGCAATTGTGGTGGCATATAGAAAAGTAAAGAAGCTGTGTAGTCGCTGTAGCAAACTGAGAAAAACTTGGACGCTTTGTCGTTGTCGTTTTATGTTCAACTGCCTGTGACATGGTTATTACCAGTTTAAACAAAAATCACGTGGAAACAGAGACACTAGAATTAAGCATCCAAAAGCTACTTGAAAACGGTGCCATTCAAGTTGGAAGGCTCTTAAACTCAAAAAAATAAAATATAGCAAAAAGATCTCTCTAAAGATTTGACGCTGTCTCTATGCGAGATGTGATCAAGTTTTTTTTTTTAATAAAACTTGTATACAGTTCAAAATCAGTTTTTATTTTTAATACGAGCCTCTATAACGATCACCTTAGAGAGCTCTCTCTCTCTCTCTCTAATCTTCTAGCCAGACTACTTCTATTTACTGCCAACCTTCTAATAATCTACTCATCTAACCCCTTATGGGGGGGCCTCGCTATTTAAAATTAGCAGTACTTATATTTATTTCTATATAATCTAATAAATCGGCGTGAAAAAACAACTTGGAAACAAGGGGGCTTGCTAACCACATCGAAATGCTTAATATTGTATAACAAACAAAAAACAATTAAATAGTATAATGGAAAGTTTGGTCGAAAATCCTTCTTTGGTAAGGATTGCCATAATTTTTTGTGATTTAAAAATTCCAACAAGTATGGAATTATTCACGACAAGCGCAAATAAACAAAGTATGGAGCTTACAACTCAAGAAAATAGTCTGTCGAGAATATACCCGAGGAAAAAAAAATAAATTGAAATTCTTTTGGCAAACTTGAATTTCAATATAAATTATTCTTCAAAGTACTCATCTACTAGAATTTCAATGCTGATTCCAATATATTAGTCAGTTTCTGTAGATTTTATTAATCGGTAATAGTTTTAGCTGTTTTTTTGTTTCCTTCTTCGTTAGGAAAATTATGTCACAATATTTTCTTATTATAGTTTTTATTATTTTTAGGTAGATTTAAACTGAATTTAGACTGAAACTTTGAAATCAAAATTAAAATATATATTAATTTGTGTATTCGACTTTTTTTTTGTGGAGTAAATTGATTGTAATTTTTAGCCCGGATTCTCAAAATATATATTTAGTTCTTCTATCTGCTTAAAAGAATTATTTTCGCTACTTTTTGGTTTCTTTTTTAATTTGGTAAGGTCGTAAAATATTCTCCGAGTTTATCGCATGGAAAACACTTTCCTAAACATATCATAGACTTTCCTGAAACTTTTTTTTTTGAAATTTAAGGATTTGTTGAGAATTTATAACCCATTAAAAGAGAGCTCACATTTCCAGCTTCTCATGCCAAACCGCAAATAACAACTTGTTCTAATCATACTGTCGAATTGTTCACCCATTCAGCAAACCTATCAAACCCACCTCGTTTTTATGCAGAGCAGAGTTCTGCAGCATTTTATAACGAGTTTTCAATCAATTTCATTGGCATTGCTCCATTGATAAGAATCCAATAACTACGCATTGCTTTAATCATCATTAATATACGTTGTCGCCGTCGTATTCCTATTCCTATTCGTATTCCTATTCGTATTCATATTCGTATTCGTTGTTGCTATCTAATGAAGCGTGTCATAATCTTAAATTCCATAATTCCATAATGAGGCGCGCTCTTCTTTATACTAAAAAAAAAAAGAAAAAAGTCAGGTTATCAACTGGGCAGCAAGTGGGCCGGACACTGGGTATCTGTGTGTGTGTGTGTGTTTGTCTGTGAGGTGGCCTATTGGTATTTAATTTCAACTGCGTAGATCGTAGATTGGCTTGAAACGCAACGTCGCACCCTGCCCCACTTTCCGCAATCTTTAATCTCTTGTAGCCATTGTAAAGTGTCATTGTATATTTGAGCGATAAGCTAGACACATAGACACAGATACAGATACACAGATTGAGATTGAGAGCTGCAGTCAGTCATGCAACATTTAATCCCTTCATCTAGTATATAGTAGACACATTCTGCTCTCGCTTATCAGTTATGACGTCAGCAATTGAATTGATTTTTATGTGATTTGTATTTCGATTTATCATCACAGGTCACATAGCATTCAGCGCCTTGGACGATACATCGCACTCGGTGCACGTGTATAGCATCAATGGAGCTAGTTTGGGTTCCAAATACGTTTCTGGCCGTGTTACGGGTCTTGCCTGCGCCTCTGATTATCTTGTGGTGGCGGATGATGCCGGTGATATAACCATGAGCCGATTGCATGGGTAAATTGAGCATATCCTTTCATTCTCAAATTCTCTCTCTAACAAATTGCCAATTTCTCATTGTATACAGGCTGAAGCCCGTCTTTGACATTCCGCTGCATGTGCCCATCCAAACTGTGGTGGTTACTCCGGGCAATACCCACATCCTGGCACCGTTGCGTGATGGACGTTTGGCTGTTGTTGCCGTTCAGCTGCCCAGTGGCAACAGCAAGAAGCATTCCGTGCTCAATGTTTAAAATGCAGAGTATCTCCAATTAGCAGACAGGAGAGAGAGAAGCCTCTTCCAAGGCAATTTCGCAATATATTCCGTTTTACTTTAAGCCAAAAAAAAGAAGAAATTTATGTTTTGCTATTCGTTCGCTTGTATCCCTAGGAATATGCCCAGTTCTGGGAATTTATTTTACTTGGAATATTTTTTTTTTTTGTGTTTATCTTGTCGTATTTGTCATTACGTGCCAAAAAGTATACATGAATTGGCCAAAAGAAGGCCACACACACAATAGTATGTCGAGTGTATTCGCTTGAAATAACCATTTGACTAATGTATCTAAAGATACGTGTATTCCATTAGCATTAGACAAGTATTTAGATCACACAGCGCCGATAGAGCGGTTCCCTTGAGTTATATACAAGTTGGATGACACATACAGGGCAGGGAACTTAACTAGTATTTAATTAAATATTCCTTCTTTTTTAGTTTTTTATTTTTTTATTAAAAACAATTATGTATTCACTTGACTTGGGGCAAAGACTCTGGGCAACTCAATGTGGGGCTTCGCGCGCGCCTTCCAATTAGCTTGACAAATTCGAATAAATCATTTATCATTAGGCTTCGTGCTGACGTTTTTTCTTATAAATTAGCACATACGTGCCGTCATTCAACGCCCAAGCGGACGGAGAATGAGAAGGAGAAGGAGGTTGGAGACGGTTGGATGTACACGATTTGATGGCAAACTGGTTGCCGGCAACTGAACCGGCTGCTCTGCTCCCCTGTCTTGCCCCATTCCCCTCCTCCCCTCTACCCCCTCCTTATGGTCTTTGCCGGCTGTCGCTGCCATTGCTGCCGTTTCCGTTGTCTCTCTGGCTCGTTTCTCGAGTATCTGACTCACACGCGGCGACTTTCAAATTGGCCCCAAAATCTGCCCGGCAACAGCAAAGATGTAGAGGTAGATCAACCCAGCCAGCCAGGCATTCAGTCAGTCAAACTGGGGCCAACTGAGTTTTTGGGGTCCAGCCAATATTGAGAAACTTTCGATCGATAATCGAAGTGAGATGAAATCTCACTCCCCTGGTCGGGTCTGCTCTGGTCTGGTCTGGTCTGGCATGGTCTCTGGCCTGTAGTCAGAGTGAATGCAATTCAATGCAAAATCTTAATCGAATTCATTTCCAATTGACAACAAGTATTATCGTAAATTTAGAGATCCGTCCACGAATATATCCGACAAATTGCAGACAATACGATTTAAAAAAAAAAGATTTCAGTTTTTCGTTTAATTTTTTTTTTTGCCAAGAAATTCCATTTATTTCTTTCGTATTTTTTTTTTTGCACTCGCCTTTGAATACGTTTAGTTAATTTCTTGGCCCATTGCCAAAGATTGTGAAACCCTTTCTTTGTTTCTTTCTGCACACCTTTCAAATGTAATTCCAATTGACAAGTGACAATATAATACACAATCGTTGCCAAATGACGAAACGATTGAGGTATAGATTGGTTGTACTTTTTTTCCCGAAGTTTTCTCAAAAAGCGCACAATCACGACGTAATACTAGAGTCTTATACTACGTAACTCAAAGCTTTGAACGTTCCAAAAAAAAAAAAGAAGAAAAACGCGACTAGCACGCTTTCAATTCCAATTTCAATCTAAGCACATCTAACTAGTATATACTATATATGATCTTAGTATCGTAGGAACCTTTCGTTCTTAACTAAAGCAAACCCAGAAAATGAATAATCATCTATTAACTTTACTTAAGATACGATTATAGGGTCAGCAAAATATAATGATTTTTATAATTCATATCACGGCACACTAAAATAAACATAAAAGCTGCGATGATGAAAATTTGTTTGATTCGTCAGTCAATCTTTACAATTTTGCCTGACTGTCAGTGCGTTGTGCTGATCGTGTAATCGTATCTTTACTCTATACGTACAATATATACGTTTGCTCGTTATTTGTTACAAAAGTCAATATATATTTAAATAAAAAAAAAAGAAATGAGTTTTTGTCGACTTTAGATGTAGAGAATTGTGAAACTGTATAGATTGTATGATTGTATAATTGTCAATAATAATAATAAAAAAAAAGATGTTGATAAAACCAAGCAACCAACCCATTAAAATTGATTTGTTCTTTTTTTTAAATCATTTTATTTGTATTTATTAAAAAAACAAACACTAAATTAATTCAATATATATAAAAAAACCATAATTCAGTTCAATTAGCTTACAAATTAAAATATAATGTGATCGATCGTATATATAGGTATATTGATTGGGTGCATTTGTATAATATTTATAAAGACTGTTCTGGTAACTCAGTGAATACTTTTCCCGTATGCGAATATATTATAGATGGTAAAATGGACGATGCTTTTAATGATGTCGTTCGTTCAATAAATTAATTATATAAGAAAATGATAACGATTACCTTTTACAGTAATCGAGCTGAATTGGTGGATTGATTGATTGGTGGATTGATTGATTGATTGATTTGGCTCATAGCCATGTATTATGTATGTATGTATGTATATTAAGTAACGGCCAATTACGTTAACTAGCATTTTGCCTGAATCATTAGGAACAATCATTGCTACTTATAAAAAGAAACTTGATATTATTACCTGACTCAACTAAAACTTAAATTTAAAAAAATAATTAGACAATATATAGAAAATAGAAAATTATTCGAAAATATGGAAAATTTGGTATTTCGATATATAGTAGTATGAAATCCCTGCATTAAATTAGAAATTCTGTAATTATTCGTATCCGTTCAATGTTGATTAATTGTTAAGAACATTTAAAGTCTAAGCCGGCATTAGATTCTAGAGTTAAATTTTGTTTGCTTAAATTATATGTATTTTTTTTTTGTTTGTAGGTTTTTTAAGAATTTTTTTTTTGTATGTTTTTTTTTTGTCTTATGATATTTTCGTTTAGTTTTCACGCATCTTCAAAGGCATTTGATCTATCTAACTAACTAAAAATTTTCTGTCAATCCAATAGCCTTGTGTGGAATCTTTAGTCTTGTTCCTTCTGCAAAGAATTAAAATAAAAAAAGGTGAAAATAATATGGTTAGCATTGCTTCGAAGATAAGTTCTATAAATAGTTTATACTTACAAGTACGGGGTATACGAAGGTATCGGCTGAGTCACGGCCAACGGCATTGTGCGCTATGCACTTGTAATTGCCCATATCCTCCCATTTGAGCTCAGAGATGAGCAGATCACCGGTGGGCAGCACCTTGAAGCGATGGCTCTGGACGATGTCCTTGTCTTCATTGTTTTTCCATGTGATCTTGGCATGGGGACGTGCATGCACCTTGCAGGGCAACATAATGCTGGAGCCCATCAAATCCAGATGCGTTTTTTCCGTATAAATGATGCGAGGCTTTTGGGGAGTCTGATACTGCTTCTCGGGCACAATCAAACCGCCTAGACCCTGATCAGAGTGTGCTGGATGCACCACAGTGCTGGCATAGATGGTCTTGGAGCCAGTGCGTCCAATACAGGTATAAATCCTGGGCTCACTCAGCATATGATCGATAATGTGCACCGATCGAACCCTAACAATGGCGGTGGGCGCATCCTCTGACACGGTATTTGACTCCAGGTTATCAATCTGTGCAGATTATGGAATATACATAAGCTATGCTGCTGGGAACAGAAACTTTTATGTAATTTGCAACTTACCTCAGAGAGTGGCATATGTCCGACTATCCACTGAATGCTGGGCACCTGGGAGCCCATCATTTCGCAGGAAATCTCAACGGTAGCACCGGGTGCCTGTTGTAGCTTGGTGGGCGGCTGTTTGGTGAATTTTAGCCAATCCTCCTCGAAGGGACGATTGCGGTTTGAGTGCTTGCTGGCCTGAGCCGTATCCTCGGTCTCAATTGAGTTGTCCACATCATTAATCTCATCCACAATGTCCACTGCACGACTGTGGGCAACCGAAAGGCTCCCAAACAGCAGCAGCGCTATGGCGCACAGATTTAAATTCATTTTCTGCAATTGAAACAAAAAATTGACAACGCAACGACGGTACATTAGTGATACGCACGATAGATAGATAGATAGATCAGAGTTCAAAATCATTCGATTTTATAATATAGGTTAATAAACCCTCGGATGATGACAATTCATTAATTATGACTATCATCTCTGTGACTTATCAACGGATCCAACGTTCAGGGTAGAGCTAAATGTGATGCTATAAATCACAATGTCAATTCTAGGAGGTCCGTCAGCTACCGTTTCTTATCGTCGTGTTATACCGACTGTACCGCTCCGATCCCATGTGGCTCCATTGCGAAATACTAGCTGACGTAGACACAGATTTTGAAACAAAACGATCGATCAACCCCTTTTTAAAGTATTTTTCAAATGTTTGAAATGACTAATTTCATAATATAACGAAATCTCTAGACTGTACCTAAAAATTTGTAGATCGACATCCTTTTTGTAGCATTCAACCCCTTGTGGTAATCACAAGTTGCTTGCCCCAATTTGAATGGCTAATTTCACAATACCATGCGACCAAAATAGAATATTCTACGAGACAAAGAGAAAGATAAAACTTACGTACGCAGACACAAAAAAAAAAAAAAAAAAAAAAATACAAAAAGTGGATAATATTAAAAGATCACATTTTTTGTGTGACGTCAGCTCCTTTTTGGCTAAAGAATCCACCCACGCGACACGGATCAAAGGCCGACATCATCACGAAATCATTTTGCTTTTTTTATTATAAGTATATTCCCCCTTAAGATGAACTACCTACTTATAAAGGCATTGTATAGGAACTAATATATGGAACATAATGCTCACGGGACCGTCGCGTCGTGTGTCTAGACTGGGGGCAGCTAAATTAAAAAAAAAAAAAAAAAAACTACGGCGTGACCGATTAGTTATTCAATAAGTTTGACGTCGTTACAATTTCGATGATATTTTATGCATATATTAAGGGGCGATAGAGCTATATATATATATGGCGAATTGCTAGTAAATGTTGCATCAGATTTTTTGACACGATTTGCCCTTCAGTTCGGGTTTTTTTTTTTCTTTTTTCTTCTTGTCATCGCATTCGCGCGAATTTTTGCTGATTCTTAATTAAAATTTGAGACGCATATATGTTGGGTTCTCTGTGATATCAGGGTTAACAATTTCTTACTAATCATATCTATGGTGTTCTATGGTTCTATGTCTGTCACCTGTCTATTGTTAGAAAGGTATTCATTTGTCTGCTTACTCACCTTTTGATTTGATTTCTTTTTTCTCTTCCGGTAAAAAATGTTTGCGAATTTCTCCCTAACGTTCGATAATAAAACGATTGGCGGTCGCGTCTCTTGGTTCTCGTTTGATTCGCGAGCTGATTGACAGCTCTTTGTTATGTTATGAAGGAGTTTATTAGCTCTAAATTGTGATGACTTCTGCTTTGGGCTTTCTGATTGAAGTTTAGCAGCAGCAATTGGCTTAACACTGACATAGGATTGGCGAGGGATGCCGTCTTGGTAGCCTTGCAGCTTATTGTTGGTGAAATCTTGAGATATTTGTGTATACGCAATGCGCAACAATAACTTTATTGTGTCCTGAAGAGCGTGTTGGAAAATTTAATGGAAAACTCAATACTTCAATGCTCGTCGGCGTAGCGAATGTCTAGCTCACGGCTTTGGCACATTAAAATCTCTCTCTATACGGATATCGGGGCGGGATGATATTGGCACAAAAGATCAAGACTCCTGTGACTTGTAGATTGTTGCTAATGATGCTTTTTGTAGTTTTTTTTGTTGGTTATTATTATCGCGACACTCGTTCGAATACGCACGGTTCATCGACATTACAAGTCAAGGTGTGTCAATACGAGGCTTTAGCTACAGCTTCGGCTTTTTTAAAATCGATTTCGATTGATTTTTTTTTTTATTTAATTTTTGTTGTAATCGCGTTTTGGACAATTCGGAAATGTGAATCGTAAACTGAACGTAGCGATCTTTCTATCTATCTGGGCACTTAAGTTGTGTTCAACAGCTGAGTACTGTTACAGAACTGAGTCAACGCAGTCGATGTCTTCACTTTATATGGGCTCACGATCTGACGCTAGCGTCACCCGAGTTGTCGCTATCTCGCTCCCACTTGCTAATGCGCTCTGCTGCTGCTCTCTCGCTCTCTCTTTCTCTCTCTGTCGCTCTTTTGCCGATTGACATTCGTGATATTCGTGCCGTTGGCCTGCAGTTAGGCTGTTCGATCGTCGAGCCCCGACTCGACACTTAGCTAACAGATGCCGCCGCACACCATTCTTAGTAGCAAGTTGTGGAGTAGGAGTTTGGGGGGCGTGCGGGAGGAGCAGTAGAAGCAAGAGGAGTAGGAGGTGCAAAACATTGCAATTAATACCCGCTGATCAGATCTGATCTGATAAATCCGAAGCTAACCGACCGTCGTAAAACTGATTATCATCATTTTGCTTTTAATTTTTTCGGAGACAAATCTTTCAACTTAGTAGCTTCTCATTTTGTTCAGATACTTGTAGAATCTTGATATATTTATAACTAATCTAATAGTTTGGAAATTTTAGTAAATACTTTAACTTTTCATGGCTTTTTCATAATTTATTTTGAAATTTAGTTAAATGTTAAAAGAGACAATTCTTTTACATAATTGTTTGGTAACAAAGTACAGTACTGAAAATTTAAATTTTCTATTATTTTACCCCTCTTGAATGAGTTTTATTTAATGAAGAAAGTAATGAAGTTAGAAGAAGAATAAATACCCTCTCTAAAGCCTACGCAGATTAGTTTAAAATTGTAGTACTTTTTTCTCTTTTTTAAATATATCACTTTATGCTATTTTTCACATAAAAATAGCATGGGGAAATCGAAAAATCAAAAAAAATATTTACATAAAATTATATATATAATTTAATATAATAATGTACTGTTTGTTCATTGATATAAAAAAAAAATATGTGCCATATAGAGTATACGATATTACGAATATTATTCAGAGAAAACTTTTAAGATATTTTCTCTCTTAGCTGAACGGTTTTTAAAGTAGAAATCTTTCCTAAATATATCCTATTCTAAATAGAGTGAAAAATTTTATAGGTACAGTTTCGATTCTATACTTAGTTGTATCTTCCTTGAGTTTGCTACTTTACAGATATAGTTTTCAATCGAAATCTATCCTAAATATATTCTACTCTAAATAGAGTGTATATTTTTATGAGTACATCGTTTTCCTGACATAGTTTGGAGTAGAAATCTTTCAAAACATTGCTTGAATAGTAATTCTAAATACAATTTTAATTGTACAGTTGCGAGTACAATTATTTTTAGGCCATATTAGTCTTGGAAATAACCTTGACTAAATCGTTGCAGGTACAGTTTCGTGTAGAATTCCCCGCCAAGTCTTTAGCCTCTTTAGACCTTCAATTCCTTTTCCCTAGTTGGAGTGTCACCCTTGACTGGGAGCTTTTTCTCACCATTCGGAACTTGGGCTCTAAACCAGTTGACAATACCAAGACGCCAAGAATTCAAATGTATGGCAAACCGGAGCAGTTCTTCTTCTTCCACCTCTACTGTGTTCCAACCAACAATTCGTACGTGCCAAGCGGCATGATATGGCCTGGCTTTTGGCTGTCAAGGAGTGCCCGACAGCGGGCAGCAGCGGGGGAGGCTTAAGTGGCATATAGTGCAAGGTTCCATTAGCCCGCTCCCATCTCCCCAACAGCCCCACATCCCCACATCATCCGCCTGTTCATTGCAATCAAGTGAGTGCCAGTTTGTCTGCTGTGATCGGTCGGTTGAGGGCAGAAACCACAATGTAAGCAGCCAACACTGATTGCCCGGCGGTGTGGTGCGGTGGCGAACACAGAAAACTTGACGGCGATTGGGAGCGTGTTTGGAGCTGTCGACTGTCGACCGACCGACCGACCAACCGGCCAGGGAGACGGGAGACGAGAGACGCAGACTGCGACTGCGACTGCGGCTGAGGCAGTGCAGCCACAATGGCAGACAGACTGGCAGCAACAGCAGCAGCAGCCAATTCAAGTGATCGCGTGTTCGTTTTCCGCTGCTCGGTTACGTATATGTGTGTGTGTGTGTGTGTGTGTCTGTGTTAGTGTGTGTGTGTGCTTGTAGCAGTTGTGGCAGGAGACGTGTTTTGGGGTTAGTGCGGGGAAACGTGCTTGTTGCTGGGCGGCAGCCAGATCTGGGGCCCGGCCCGGCTCGGCCCGGCCCCGGGTCGTGTTCTCTGTCGTTCTGCGACTAGTTTTTAACGATGTTGGCGGCATCATCAGCCCGTCCGCATTGACAGCGTGACAACGAGATGCAATTCTACAAGTAATATATTTATTGCACATTACACAAATCGTCCCAACCGCAGTTGCCAACGCCCGCGTTCCTCCGCTCCTCTGTGTGGTATCAGGCCAAAACCCCTTGCCCCCCACACACACACACACACACATTTGGCAGCTGCCTGCTTCGGTCTCGGTTTCGGCTTCGGCCGGCGGTACAAAGCGTAATTCAATTGAGCAAATGAAAAATGTTGCAGGTGCTTGAGATTGTGTCTCGTGCCTGCCCTTAGCCGGCACACCTCAAAGGCAAAACCACAGAGGGAGACGAGACAATCAAAGTAAACGACGGAGACGGAGGCGAACTAAAGATCGAGATCGTAACGTTGACGTAAGGGCCACTGAATTGAAATGGCCTTTTGTGGACTCAAAGCATACGTAATACTTAGCTGGGCTAGATTGCTTTTGATTATATGTATATACAGACAGACAGGCAGACAGATATATAGATCTTTTATATGTACATCATCATCTGGGTGGCATTTCCTATCGTTGCAATTAACGCTGAGATTTGTTAAGGTTACGTTCCAGGAAAGGCAGCTTGAAACACGGATGCAATCTTTGAACTCGCACAAAAACTGTACGCACTCAGGCACAGCTACAGCTACACAGATACAAAGTTGAAGATACATATATAGTTACAGATACAGATACAGTTGCCTATAAATGAGCACAGCATATAACATACAACATACATATTCATTGGCAACGGCAGCGGCACCGGCCGGTACCGATCATCAAATGATCGCACGCCTCTTATTTGGGGCCCGTCAATTCGATTTATGTCCAAAGATTCCATTTCCTAGAAATCTGCGGCTCAAAAAAACTATACAAAAATAAAAGATATACTAAAGAAAGGTCGAGCGTGGGGTTTTTGTCTGATCGAATCGTATGTGATCGTTGGAACGTTCAATTATCATTGTCTTTATTTAATGCCACCAATTATTGCATCATGACAATGCAAATGAGCCAAGCCAAGTGTTGGTTTGTTGGGCTGCAGAATGATGCACACTTGGCCAACAAAATTGGCTCGTTTACGTTAATGGCAAGCAACAATCTTCGTCTTAGTTTGCACTTTTCTGCTAATTAATGTCGCTGCAAAATGGCACCGGAACTGGGGTTTGCTAAGGGGCAACGGGGCAACCGGGTGGGTAAAACACACACGGCTCTCATTCAAAGTCGGCAAACAGAAAGACATACGAGTTCGGGGAAAAGATAGTAGTGCAACATGCAACTGCCAATACCAGAGCCACACACATAGATACAGATACAAATTACAGATACAGATGCACAGTCTCGAACTGTTGTCATGCTGGCATATGAATTGCAGGTTGTACGGTTGTGTGTGTGTGTGTGTGTTTGAGCTGGATATATATATATATAAATATATATATACTTACATATTTACACCGGCTGGCGACGTGAGAAAATTCATGTACATGCCACAAAAATTCTGTGCCGTTTTCATGGGTTTTTACTACTAAATAGTATCTATTATGAATGCATTTTGTGGGTGTTGATACCTTTTGCTCGGTCATTGATAGATAGACTCGTATCTTAGGAGCTCGTGTCTTTGAAAAAGGAATGGGAAAATAAAAAACCCAGACGACTATGCACGTGTTTTTTCACGGCAATATAGATCCGAATTTCCAGTGAAATCATTTCAGAAGTTTGGACATTAGACAGGCATGACAACGACTTTTTATTCGTGCTGAACTTGAATTAGAATTCTAGCGCAATCTAACAACAAAATGAATTTCCCTTTCAAGTCTGTCCTTTTATATACCATACAATTAATTATCTTTATTCATATATATATGAATATATGTAATCTTCAATTCTACGTATAACACAATCTCGTTTATATAGTATGTATGCATGTATGATGTACATGTAAGTGCGACCACACAATTATCTTATTGTACGAGTAAATATGTGTGGAATGGAATTTTTTCGAGATGACATTTTGGAAAATTTTCGTTTTTATATAGCTATGGAAAATTTTTGTGAAATTAAAATGGAATTCAATTATCGCTAATTGTTCAGCCGCCTGACATTATTAACATGGGCATTAGAATAAAACTGGGAAAATTATATCTAGCACATAGACTCACTTCCTCAACAGCTCATTCATATTCATAGTCAGTATTGTAATTTATCAATTAACTTACGGAGTGTGCCTATGTGTCTACATATATTATAATATATATATGTACATATGTATGTATAGGTGCCGTTTGTATCTATGTATGTGTAATCTGCTTTTCTTGCATTCTTTGAATTGTGTGTGCGTGTGTTTCGTGTGTGTCTCTGGTTACCTTTTGATTGTGCAACACCAAATCTAAAATCATGGCATAATTGTAAAAGGTTAGCCAGTTACCAGTTAAAAAGAACTAGTTCGCTCAAAAGAGATAGCATGCGTTTAATATTAACTCTGCCTCGTGTTTTGTGTGTGATAAAAGTTTCTGTGTGTCAATTGGTAACTGATAAGCACGAGCGCAGACACCTTAAAGAATTACACCCTGAGAGTTGGTGACCATCGTTGAGGTGTCGACGGCGGCGTCGACCACCACCGAAGTATTAACAGCGACTTCAATGCTCTCTCGCCCAATTCAACGCTTTGATTGCATCAGCCATTTGGACGCTGCAGCGTCGGCAGAGCAGTCGCTGCTGCAGTTGAGCGAACAAGAGGTAAAAACCGTGCATAATAGCCATAAGCCTTTGCCCTTGTCTTTTTCGTTCGCCGTCTCTATCGCTCCCTCTAAGTTGCCCTCTTGCTGTTATGTGTGCGCTTGTGTGCGTGTTAAGCTGATGAGTCAGAGTTTCACCTAATTCGTAACATGGCAGGTGGCATTAGAAAATTTAAAGCGAGGTTAAGTCCAAAAGCATTGGGTATTATTTCTTGGGGGAAAACTGACGGGATTCACGTACACATGCAGCTACGTCAGAATTGGCAAGTGTCTACATATTTTAATCTATTATAATTAAGTTGATTTATGAGAATGTCTGCTCTAAATTCGCTTGAACGGAACTGCGCAGTCGGAACTGCGACTTTGGCACACTAAGTGCCAACCAAATATGTAGTATGTATGGGTACTCAAGATGCCTTCTATATAATAACAACATTGTGATTGAATAATTCCAAAAGCTGTAACTTATTTAAGAAAAGTAAACAAAACTATTCATACATAAGTACTGAAAGATCTGATGACGCGTGTAGATGTTTTCAACTTACGCTATTATCAACGCTAAGTTCAATGAAGCTTGAAAAACAATTATGACCGATATGTACATACATATGTAAGGTATGTATGTTTCTACAATAATAAAAAAATAAAAAGGGGGCTCGTTGCCCCACACAGACGTACACAAACACGTCGAGGACAGGGCCGATAGCAATGGAAATCGAACGATTCGAATGCCACACAATCAACAATTTCTCCTAATTGACAGCACCATAAATATGTACATATGTACGTTTGTAAGAATGTACATACACACAATTATGAATATTTTTCACATTCATATTTCCCATTTATCTACATACAAATGTATTTGACTTTGTCTTTGTCTCGCTGGCAGCATAATGGATGCCTATGTGTGTGTGTGCGAGTGTGAATGCCGCGAGCAGCGAAACGTCACATGAAATTCGCCGCACCCGCACCCTTTATCCATTTGACCACTTGGGGGCTCGTCTCTTGCGCTGCTGCTTGCCGTCGTCGCAGTTGGCCCAGCGTGAGCAGAGACGGCGGCGCACATACATATATACATACTCACACATAATCGAGAGCGACGTTTGCCTCCAAGCACCAAAGCTCCAGCAGTGCTGGTTGCTCTTTTTCTTGCACGCAACTGAGCGCACGCTCTCCCTCTCTCTCTCTCTCTCTCTCCCTCTCTTGATCGATCGTATGCAAATGCAGAGATTGCAAAATAATTTGCCAAAGCAAATGCCGTTGATCCGCCAGCCTATCAATGCTCAGCCCCTCCATTCACATCCTGCCTCCCCCTGAATAAATGTGACGCATTTGAACTCGTGCCCGCCTTGCATCCGTCGCCTGCACAACTTCGCTGCTGCCGCCGCTGTGCACTGTGATTTGCTTTGATAATTCCCCACTTACATACATACATATGCATGCATACATTGCACTTTTCGCCTTCAATTTTTTTTTTTATTTTTGCTTAGTTTTTTTTTATTTGTTCATTAAATAAATTGCAATTTATTACAAAGCGATCTGATTATTAATTGCTTTTGAATTGATTTTACTTGTACACTCGTTTGCAATGCCCCGTAGCCGCCAAAGATTGCGGCGGTCGGCCGGGCGGGGAGTGCAATCAAGGCAGCGACTGAGACTGAGACTGCGACTGCGTGACCAGCGCAACGTCAGGCGCATATCTGCGTAGATGTCGTCTTGACATGCACGTAGTCCCAGCCCCAATTGGAGCTGACATGACACTCTAAATGTTGCCTGAGTCACCAAAAACGATAGTTCCAATAAAAAGCTTCGATTACATTTTTGCCAATTTATTGAAATTTGCTTTCAAAGTCAACAATCAGAAATGTAAGGGAGTCCTACATAAAACTGCAGTTCCAAGTTTCTCAAAAAACAAAAAACTTCAGATGCCCAAAAAAAAAAACAAGAAAAAAAAGAATCCCAGCTAAAAGATTATTTTTCTTCTTTTTATTTTTTCTCAGTTCCCATGTGTTGTTCCCATGCCATTCCTTGATACTTATAAATATTTTTTTGAGGGGCCTGTGTTTGTTTATGCTTCGCAACTTAAAAGCATATTTATGTTTAACCGAATCAGAGCTCGGCTATCAATACAGAAGAATTTAACCATAAGTATTTACGAGAGATCAAGAAAAACATAAACAAAACTTGGCATCATATTCGAACAGACTTGCCGGCGACAATCCTTTGAGATTTCAATTGAAAACTTCAAACTTCTCATATTCTCTTGTTTCCTGGGTATATTGTTTCAAGATCATTTTAACTGTATTTTTGGCAATAATAAGCTTTAAATACCATAATTTTCAAAGGCCTCACCTTAAGTGAAATGACTAAATCACGAACTTTAAAACTCAAAATCTCTCACTGCAATCTACTTTTAACCACTTTCTTCCAAATCTTTAAACTTGATTTAAGTAAGTGCGTATGCACTGTCTTCAAGTCAAATGAAAAAAAAAACTGATTAAATACTTTTAGAGCGCATATTGGACGTGATTTATTTTTATTTAAGATAAGAATTTGTGGTCTAAAAATAGTTTTCATATTTAGTTTACTTTGTTTAATTAAAACGAAAATTCCTTTTAATTTATTATGATGATATTTCAAAATTTCATAACCGGTTCTAAGCCTACGAGCAAGTTGTTTCAACAAATTGTGAAATAGGCCTAGTTAGAGTGTAGAATGTTCGTTGTAAAGAAGAAAGAAATTCAATTCATGTTTAGCACTATTATCTCTTATGGCCAAATTGACTGGAAATTGGTGAACGAGTCAGGTGTCAGGTGTGTCGTCTTATGAGTCAGATTTATAGTTAACACTTAAAGATTACGCACTTGATTTGTTAGTGAATCAAAAATTTTAGGCCTACCTGCATATTGTTTTTGTTGAGCTTGTGATTCCTTAGGTTTGCTTTCCTTTTTTTCTTTCTTAGATATGCACACTTTTCGCGCTTTTCACTTTTATCGCACACTTTCGCCGGAATAAACTTTTACTTAAATTTTCTTTTCTTTTATTTAATTTTTTTTCTGGTTCTGTTCTCTGGTCGAGATGTGTCTGGTGGCTAGTGTTCTACTGTGTGGCAAAAGGTTGAGCATCCATGCTTTTATATCGGGGGCACCCGAATTCAACAAGTGGGCACTTCGTCAAAAAGCGCGACAGCAAATTGGACTCTACTTCGGCTTATTAACAGTTATGGTGTATCATTGTATCTCAGTATTGGTATTTGCATTGGTATTAGTATTAGCATTGCTGTTACTATTGGCTATTTGTATTGATGTAGCATTCGTGATGCTGTCGTCGTCATCGTCATCGTCGTCGTCTCTTCGTTTGTTTGTGTTTGTGGGTGTGTTGAGTTCAGTTCTGAACTCCTTTGATTGAAAAAATGAATGCAAATTTATTTGAATTATTTTATACATCACATTTTTCTCATTAATATACGCCTCAGATATTGCATTGCCGATGCGAATTGTGATTGAAATGCGTGCGCATATTGATGATCGTAGCCCCAATACATAAATTTAAGGTACAGTTGTCGACTTAAGCAGTTAACTGCTTGATTAACATTTTATTTTGTAGTTAGTATAATCTAAGCGCAAGTGCGCTTAAAGTGAACATTTGTAAATTGTAGCTAGGGTAACTGAGGGGGCTTAAATTCAAGCCAAGATAAAATTAAGGAGGTAAAGTCATATAGGGTGGCGCTACGCTCTACCTCCTTAACTGTATCATAATTCAAGCAATCAGCTGACTGTTAGGCGGGCCTCTTCTTTATATATATGTAGTATAACTTAACTTAAATTTTATTGATACATTTATCAAATTCCCATGGCATAACTGTGCATGTTCAATAATAAGTGTTTTTTGACCTTTTGTTGACCCGCTTGTTAACTTTGTGGGATCATTTGAATTCGTTGTATAACAGCTGGAATTCTTTGGTTTGCTCAAGCCTACAAGATTCGCAACTCATTGAATAGCCAGCAAAATCTGCATTTGATTTGTGGACATTGTCATGTCCTAACCAGTTTCAACTGGGCGGCACTTCCGTTTCGCCAGAGACAGACTGCAATTGCCCTCGGCATGTACCCATGTCCCATGTTCCATGTACCGCCTAGGTGCAGTCGGAGTTTGTCTCTGTGGATCAATGTCTGCTAAGTGACCAGACGCCACAGACGTCACGCACATTTTGTGGCAGCTTTGGCAGACCTGATGCCACCGCTGCTGCTTTGTCTATTTGCATAATGCCTGGACATTCAGAGAAAGAGCTTAATTGATTCCGTGCCATAAATTGAAATGCACTCGCTGCAGCATTTTGTCTGTCGTGAGTTGCAATCGACGAAACCGTTAAATTCAAATGAAGCTGTGCTTTAAGGGGCAAGCGGAGGGGGTGGGGAAGCGGCAGGCAGCCAGGCCTACAAAATTCATGAGGCGACTTGTGACATGTGCGATAATTGTGATACAATCATCATGTTGATGCGGCTAATCAATATGTCTGTGGGGACCTTGCCTGTCGCTCATAGAGCCCTCCGCCGTTGGGTCACCCGGCTGCCCCTGGCAACAGTTTGTTGTACCAGCTCACCCGTTGCGTCCCCCACACACAGACACACACACACACACTTAGACTAGGTTCGTTATCAATGGCATTCATTTGGTTAGCTCGAGAGCCTTCCAGCCAAGTCGCCCACGCGTTTTGTGCAACCAATTTGGCCCATCAGTGACATCGCAATAGGGCTTCATGTGAATTACCAGCTTGTCTTCAATTGATAACGAGTCCGCGTCACGCCCACGCCAACTTTGCTACGTTGTAGGCAAAAATTTGCTCCATCCTCCAGCAGGTCACCATCCGTCATCCACATCATCAACATCATCATCATCATCATTGGCCAATCAGTCAGCAGCATGGTGTAATTAAACTGTCACAGTTCTCAATTATTGCATGACAACAGCGCACTTATTTACAAAAAATAGTTAAGTTAATTACAATCAAATCGACGCCATTTCTCTAGAATCCAACACCTTGTCCCTCGACGCACCTAACGCATAATTCATTATCAAGTTATACAAATACCTGACTTTCTGCTAAGCCAAAAATAGATATGTATATTATTTAGTTATTATAAGTTTCATCCCTTTTGCATTGAAACATTGAGGCATACTTTTAGGGGCAAAATGCTTTGAGGCTCATAATGCTTTAAATTGGCCTTTTGTTTCCTGGTAAGCTCATTACATTTGGTTCTATTAAAAAATTATTGAATATTAAAATTTCTGCTTACACTATCACAATTTTTTGAAATCAAGCCAATTTAGACATTACTGTGCCCTATACGCTGCGTTGGTATTCTTTACGCTTAGATATATGTTCGTAAATATATTATATTTCCTACTCTATAAAAACTAATCTTATTTGATTTTAAACTTCGTCAAAAAACAGCCAATATTCATGCTTAATGCGTTTTTAATCAGGGATTGCCCTGCAGATTAATTCTGCATTTAAATTTTGAAAATAAAAATTATTACAAAATTTTACTATTTTCCTTACACTTTTCTGAATAATTTTTTAAGAACTTTAAATTGCATATTTTTATTTATAATCGATTACGGACATCAAAATTAGTATAAAAAACTACTTCAAAACTTTCTCATGCCAGGAATTCCGGAAATATTGAAGTTGAACTTGCTGACCACATAAAAAACACTATTTTCATATCTTTAAACCATCATAACTTCATCGAAACTAAACCGATTTTCGTGCGGAATGTCTTTTTAGTCATGGTTTATCATCTAGATTGATTTGACATTAAAAATTAGAAAATAAAAATTTTTGAAAATTTTTTCAATTTTTGCATACCTAATTTTTTTTTTTTTATAGCCAATATCAAAGTTAGTGTAAAAAACTATTTTAAAACATATGTTCAGTAAATTGCATGAAGTTTTATGCCAAATATGTAACAATTTTGATTTTTTTGCGTTTGTCTGCTTTTAAAAACTGATTTTGTTATAGTTTGTACAATTTTTGTTGAAAATCATGCTAGAAAATCTTACTAGAATAGAGAGAGAATTACTCGATAAGTATACTACAAAATGAGATAAAAATTTGACTAAGTTGCTAACCGTAAATTTAAAGCGGTAATTTACAATGTTCATGGTAAATGTATAATATAAATTCAAAATATGCTTTGTATTGTATAAAATTAAATTCAAATAAATTTATTGAATGCATACAGTATGTATACTATTAGTAGCAATAAGATCAGCTTATAGTGCATCTATAATTATGAGCTGCACTGTACGCAAAGTTGGCTTTTGAATTATATGTTAAAGCTTGCGACTGTTTCGATAGCAAAAAGCTTTATTGACTTATTAAGCTTAAAAGCATTGCATTGCAAAGCTCATTCAAGGTTAATTTGCCTACACCAAAAGAGAAATGTTGATAGTTCTATAAATTATTTATTGTAAACTTGTTGTGTGTGTTGAAGATAAGTCGTCTGAACTTTACATTATTTAACTGCAAGAATTAACCCAATGGAAAAAGCCTATAAATTAAATTATATTAAATTTTGTTTGCAGTAAAAGTTGAGTTGCTTATGCTACACCAGTTTGACCAGTTTGTACAGTTCATTTTCGTGTGGTGTATTCCAATGTGATAATCATATGGCAAAAGCTTTTACGCGGCTTTCTCACTCGACAGTCGCCAAACGAACTTCGTCTTACCGGTTGACTACGCGCAGTTCGTGTTTATCAATAATTATTTATTTATTGCAACAAGTTGCTGATCGTAAGATCCAAAATAAACAAGCGCAATGAACTCATACACTTGCCTACCTTTGGCCATTAGGCAGAGTAAACTGCTTGCCACACGCAGCAGCTTTCTAGTGCGTCATCTATCTGCATCCCAAGTGCAATTGGATAAACACGAGTAAGTTTTTGTCACAGCCCTGTTAAGTACACCCGTAACTACAGTAGCTTTGAGGAAGTCATCGCTTCCAAGCTTTTCCCAATGGGATCGTAAAATTGCTATTAATTTTCGGCAAAAAAAAAAAAAACATTAATAAATGATAACTTGTATATAATATAGTATGTAGCTATCTATAAAACATAGAATTAGCATGATTAGAGACTAGGGAATTAGGCACGTATACCAAAAAAAAATTAATTTGCCTATGGCAACAGTTTTTTTCAAGTGTTAATTTCATTTAATTTAATTTATGATATCATAATTTTTAATCTATATTTTTGCAGATGTAAAGTTCTGGTGGTGGGCGGTGGTGCGGGTGGCTGTGCCATGGCCGCCAAGCTCTCATATCATCTGGGCAAGAACAAGGTGATCATTCTGGAGCCGGCAGATGTACGTAAGACAGGGGGGTGTGTAGTATGTGCCAGAAGTTGCACCTAAACCAATGCATATTCCCGTAGAAACATTATTATCAGCCCATGTTTACCCTAATTGGTGGCGGCATGAAGCGTCTGGAGCATTCCTATAAGCCCATGGCTGAGGTGTTGCCCAAGAGAGCCAAATGGTTGCGTGAGAAGGCTGTGGAATTTGATCCGGACAGCAATACGGTCAAAACTTCCGGCGGCAATACAATCAAATACGATATGTTGCTCATTGCCACGGGACTTCAACTGAACTATGATAAGGTAAGCTAAAAGTATACACAGTTGAATACCAATTACATCCAGAACTAATCTTTCTTTCCCCGTTTGATAGATACCTGGACTGGTGGATGCACTGGACATTCCCAATGGCAAAGTCTGCTCTATATATTCGCCCAAGTATGTGGATCGTGTGTATGATTGCCTGCGCAACATAAGCGAAGGTAATGCGATCTTCACATTTCCCTCATCGCCCGTCAAGTGCCCAGGAGCACCACAAAAGATTGTCTATATAGCTGAGCATTATTTCCGCAAGGTAATATAATATTTTGTTTATTTTATTATCATCTCATTTATCATAAATCTGCAGCTGGGCAAACGCAATAATATTAGTATTACCTATAATACGGCTCTGCCTGTGCTTTTTGGAGTGAAACACTATGCAGATGCTCTGTGGCCCATTGTTAAGAAGCGCAACATAACGGTAAACACACGCCGTAATCTCATTGAGGTTAAGCCCGGTCAGGATGTGGCCGTGTTCGAAAACTTGGACAAGCCCGGCGAGCGCTTTGAGGAGAAGGTATAGTCTTTTAATTTTAGAATAAGGAAATTTAACTTTATTATAATTTACTGCCTAATTTATTTTTAGTACTCGATGTTACACGCAGTGCCACCTATGAGTGCACCTGATGAGCTGACACGGTGCAAACAGCTGATCAATGAGGCAGGTTTCGTTGATGTGGATAAGTCCACATTGCAGCACATAAAATATAAAAATGTCTTTGCCATAGGAGACTCATCGGGAACGCCAAATTCCAAGACGGCCGCATCTGCAGGTGAGTTATTGATTAACTCAATCTATATATTATATTTAATTTAAATCTTTTTATTATTTAGCTGCACAGTCCCCTGTTGTTTTTCGCAATATGATCGCAGCTCTTAAAGGTAAGCAACTGCCCGATGTATATGATGGTTATGCCTCATGTCCACTGGTTACGGGCTATAATACCTGCATACTGGCCGAGTTTGACTATAATCTGACACCATTGGAAACATTTCCTGTGGCTCAGAACAAAGAGCGCTATTCCATGTTCATTATGAAAAAGGACTTTATGCCATTATTATACTGGAAACTTATGTTGACGGGTAATTGGAATGGTCCAGCTCTTATGCGCAACATGTTGTCAGTTTTCAAGAGCAAACAAAAGTAAATTTAACTTTTAAAATATTGTTATATATGATCTACAATTAAATACATATCAAAATATAAAATTTGAATTTAACGTCCGTTCAAGATAACAGAGTTCTGTTAGCTAACATAATAGACAAACTAAAGCCTGTGAATGGCAAAAACTACAAATACTTGTTAAACAAATTAGTAATTGTAATTGTTAATAACAATTGAAATTTTTAATGACAACAAATACAAAGCTAATATATTATCTACAGTTTCATGTAATAATTTTTAATTGAAAATCAAAATATATACGAACTATAAAAATTTGAATTTAACGTCAGCTTCATGTGTGTTGTGCACTGTGAATGGCAAAAACTGCAAATGCTTGCTAAATAAATAATTAATTAATAATCAATAATAACAATTGACAGTTTTAATAACAATCTACTCAAAAATACCTCAAACTAACAGTTGTATTAAATGCTATAAAATAAAATAAAAACTAACATATGAAACAGCCCTGCCTAAGTAATAACAACGTTCACAGCGAACGCAGAAGAAAAAAGAAGAAGCATAAGCGTGGCGTCTATATGGGCGCAAAGCATTTGAAGCTAACGATCCAAAAAGATTTTGGCTGCATTCCAAGTTACATATAAAAAGTTAAAACAAACATATATAAAAAGAAGTCAGCAAAAGTTGTAATTTACAAAAATATCAAAATGAAAGCAATGTAAGTAGATATTTGTAATAAATTGTACAGTGTGTGCGGTGTATAATACGATCAAATTCAATGCAGCTCCCGTACGCCATTGCGCGTCCCGAAAACACCCCGCGCTGCCGCACCGATGCTGCCATCACATACAGAAAAACGCCGAGATTTATCGGGTGGCAGCAAGTCGCAACAGCAGGATCCCGTAAATGTGTATTGCAGAGTGCGACCACTGCAATCCGATGGAGATTTGACATGTATGCGCGTCAAGAGCGCCACAACAATTGCCGTCAATTCACAGGATCAGCTGCTGCATCGCGATCAAAAGCAAAATGGCGCGCAACGCGAGATGCAGTATATTTTCAAACATGTATTTCAGTCGGAGGCCACGCAGCAGGATGTGTTTAGTGCCGTTGCACAACCCCTGGTCGAAAATCTAGTGCGCGGTCGCAATAGTTTATTGTTTACTTACGGCGTCACCGGCAGTGGCAAGACCTACACAATGACGGGGATTTCAAAGCATCGCGGCGTTATGCCACGTTGCCTGGATTTACTATTTCGAACCATATCCGATTATCAGGCAAAAAAGTTTGTCTTCAAGCCGGACAAACTGAATGGCTTTGAAATATTAACGGAGGAGGATGCTTTGCTAGAGCGACAACAGGAAATGAATCAACGTTTTGCCGGTGGTGGACGATTTGGTTCGCGTCGCAAGGAATCGGATAGCGATATAGCATCACAGGCCTCAGTGGAGCCAACTCCATTGACTGTACTGGATGAGGATAATATGTATTCGGTATTTATTACCTATGTGGAAATGTACAACAATAGTGTCTACGATCTGCTAGAGGATTCAGGCGTACAGAAGTAAGAAGCAGCCCTCTAAATATATAATACAGTATTACTAAACCATAATTTTAAGATCTTTGCAGTGCAAAATCATTCGCGAGGATGCCAATCATCAAATGTTTGTACATGGTGTTACCGAAGTGGAGGTAAAGACAGTCGAGGAAGGTCTCGAGGTATTCCAAATGGGTCAGAAGCGCAAGCGCATGGGACACACAGTTCTGAATTCCGAATCAAGTCGCAGTCATTCGGTGTTCAATATACGTCTCGTGCAAGCGCCCACAGATTGCCAGGGCGAACATGTTGTTCAGGATAAGCATACGATTACAATTAGTCAATTATCGCTGGTGGATTTGGCTGGCAGTGAGCGTTGTTCGCGCACCAAAAATACGGGCGTGCGGCTGCGTGAGGCGGGCAACATAAACAATTCGCTAATGACGCTGCGCACATGCCTTGAATATTTGCGCGAGAATCAGCAGACGGCTGGCTCTATTCCTGCGCCCAAGAAAATACCATATCGCGACTCAAAGATTACGCACATGTTTAAAAATTACTTTGATGGCGAAGGTCAGATATCCATGATTGTGTGCATCAATCCGCGCATCGAGGATTATGATGAGAATATGGTAAGTTTTCCGAAATATCAAATGGTTTTAGTAGGGCCCGTAAATCAAATGTCAATAGTACTCACAAATTTAATTTAATTTTGCAGCAAGTGATGAAATTTGCTGAGATGACACAGGAGGTGCAAATAGCACGTGCCACGCCCATGAAACCAGATCTGGGCTTAACGCCTGGTCGCCGCAAGGCCAATAAACTGTTTAAGATTGCTGTAAATAATCTAAATCAGCTGGGCATACCGGAGGCCAAGCAATTGGAGGTAGAAGTGGGCCTTGTGTACAGCTTGGGCCCCGATTTTCCCAATTATCAAATGGACAGTCCCGAAGCGGAATGCAGGATTCAGGAACTAATGCAGTACTTGAAGCAGCGCATTGAAAAGCGACGTAATTTTCTCGCCACGGTGGACATTAAATGTAAGTTTCATCAAACGCTCAAATCATTTTAATATCGTCTCTATCAATTGTTTTATTTAATTATTTCCAGCTGACAACTTTCGGCAGATGCTAATGAATCTGGATCGAGATAATTTGCAGCTGCGCACGGAACTGGCTTCCTTGAAAGCCGTTTATAAGCAAGAGCGCGATCGTAGCACAGCGCTGGAGAACAAAGTGCGCATACACGAAAGTTCTATTGATGTGCTCAACAATACGTTAAGCAAGCGCGATCGTCAAGTCCAGGAGCTCACACAGAAGCTCAACGAGCAGGAGCATCTGCTCACCCAAAAGGAACACGAAAAGGAGAAACAGAAGAAAAAATATAATTCAAAACTGGCCGTCGAGTCGGATAAGAATAAACGCGAGTTCGACATGAAATTGCGCGAGCAGCGTGCCAAAATACAGGAACGCATGCGCATTCAGGACGAGAAACTGCGTTTGGTCTCAAATATAATACGATCAGAGGATGTGCCCAGTTTGCCGCGATCCCAAAGCTCCGAGGACCTGCTAAACGATAAGGAACGCAACCACGGTGCGTTTACTGCACGCACAGAGTCCTCTGTGCCGGCAACAACACGCACGGATATTTACTGCACGTCACGTCATGTAAGCCTTGAAAATATCTGATATCCTTATACAATATATTTATATATTTTCAACTTTTTTTTTTAGGGTTTGGCAGCTGCCAATAATCGACATCGACGTTCTCGATCCGCTGGTGATAAATGGCTGGAGCATCGCGCTGCTAATCCTGTGCCCTTGGGCACCATCATGCAGCCTTATCTAAAGAATCGCAAGTCTGTAACCAAATTAACAGACATGAAGGAACTAACTGGACATGGAGCAACAAAATATTGCCTTGTCTCCCAGGAGGCAGACACCGATGGCGATGTAGAGACTAAATTGTACAAGGGCAATGTGATTCCCACCTGCGGCGGTGGTGCCCAGGTTGTTTTCGAGGATGTTGAATGTCTTAAGCAAAAATCACCCGTCCATTCGCCCACACGCAAACGTCCAAGCAACAGCAACTTGTCCTCATCGGCCTTTGGTGGTCCGCTGCCCAGCAGCAACATGGGACTCACGTCGGTGCAGGATGTTGCCTCGCGTTGCAACCTCGGCATTGAGGGGCACAACAGCAAAAAGTCCAAAATGTAAATGAATTATTATGAAAAGAAAACTGTTTTGTTTATTTTCCCTTTCAGTTAATTATGTATTATACTCAATAGCAAAATAAGTTGAATCGCAAATGAAGTAAAATGTTTATTCACAAAAATTAATATTTTTCATTAAATATTAAGCTGCTAAACGTATAAGCTAAGACTATTAAGCTTCACATCGTCCTTTGCTGCTGAAAAATGGATAGACCTAGCTGGTTAATTGTAGTTTAGTTGCTAAATAGTTTTGCTTAAAAAATATATATTACTTATTTTGTATATTTGTCTTTGAAAGCAAATAAAATATTAAATTGAATAAATCAAATCGCATTTTTATTTATTTTTTTATCACTAAATAAAGTCAACTTTCCCACCTTTTGCAATTTGCCCACAAATTTTGTTCAATTTCGAGCTGCCAGGCAGGTGAAGTACCAGGCGAACAGAAATCAGCAGCAGGGCTGCTCTAACTGCCCCCTAAAGTATGCAACATTTTTCCGCCTCTGTAAAAGTGGCGCAAAACGTGAGCGCAAAAATGTTGCATACTTTAGGGGGTACTGAGAGTCGCCCTGCTGCTGATTTCTGTTCGCCTGGTACTTCACCTGCTTGGCGGCTCAAAATTGGGTGCAATTTTTGGCAACTGGCAAAAGGCGGGAAATTTGCCTTTATGGATAGAAAAAGCTGCTGAAAATTAAAAAAAAAATCTAACTATGCAAATTGCCTGCTAAAATTTTGATTTTCGTCCACATTCTTTAATTGGCGCTCCTCCGTACGGTTTTATGGTTTTGTTTGCGGCGCTATAGAATATAAATAAATAAAAAATACGATTCGTTTTCTTTTCATGCAACTTTAATAAATTTTCTTTTAAGCGTGAGTTGTTGACAAATTATAGAAACAAAAAAAAACATTTTATTTGAAGAACTTCTACTTAAATTTTGGTTTTTACGCATTATCTTAAATTTAGCTCGTTCCGCGCTTCATTTGTTGATTGTTTTGACGCCCAGTTTCCTCATATAGTCCAAATTGGTGATCCTACGTCGAGTTTCAATCCCCAGAATAATTTGAAAATGTCCCAAATGAATTGATTTAAACAATTTTAGAATTACTGCATTTATTGTTACGATTATTATGTCATAAAGTATTCATCATAAATTATTGTATAGAGTAATTCTCGTACAATATGCATGTCTGTAGCTTTCACCCCAGCTACCAACCCAAGCATTTGAGAGTACAAATATATTTTAGTATATCGAATTATCGTATTATTGGCCGATTTGATGGGTTGTAATCATTTTAATGTGTTTGTTTGTTTCTTTGTTTGTTAGAAAAGATATAATAAACAAACGTAAAATCACATGCACATGCATTTTATTTAACTCTCTGGTTTAACTATTATTCCTGCGTTTATTCAGATTTATGCTTAAATTTGTAGATTAATTTCAATTACTAATAAATCAGTCTATAATTAAAATATATGTTCGCTTAATGCTTTTGTGTGTGTGTGTGTATGTGAATGTGTGTATGTGTTTTTGTGAGTGTGTGAGCTGCTCCCCCAAATGAGTACCACGGAATACTTAAAAATCTATAATGTACGGCTCTATGTAGGCCCAACTACCTCCTAAACGGAATTGTGCAGGTTTTTGGGCAAAAATTAAATAATTTCGATTTTTTAGATCATTTTTTAAGCATATACCAATATACAGTTTGAATGGAGCTTCCACACGGAAGCATTGTTTTTTTTTTTTAACAAAAACACATGTAAAATTTAAATATGTGTCTCAAATATACATATACGTACATATGTGTGCATGTACTTTAGGTGTATGTGTGTGTGATAATAACAGAGAAAAAACAGATTGGAACGAAAAACAAAATATAGAACAGAAACGACAACTCAAATTATTGTAAAACCAAATGCTCTAAAGGCAATATTAACATTATATCATAATCAATTCAATTAAACAAATTTACAATTTAATCAATATAAAGCTGTTTTTCATAAAGATTCATTCGACACACGAAACAAAATATATGTATATGTATGTATGCTTTCTATATAGATAAGCAAATTTTCAATATATAAATATATGTGTACCTAACTCGCTTTCAATGCGATATATATTGTATATGTACGTATTTATAATTAATAAAAGCTAAGAAGCAAAATTATTCTATTGTGGAAAACAAATTTTGGCTATAAAGCAACGCAATTGAAACAAATTATAACATTGAAAACATTTTAACACTCGCACTGCACTCACAACCCAACTCCCATGTACGTGTATAGATGATGTATATGTATGTGTTTGTGTGTGTGTGTGAGCAGCTGCAATTTGTTGGCAAGGCAAGCAACGATAAGATCCCGATTATCGATTTCAGATAGATGCGTCATCTCTCTGTGGTTTATGTGTTGTGTAGTGTAGTGTTAGGTGAGTGTACGTATATATGTGTTTGTGTATGTTTGCAATGATTACGCCTCCGGCTGCTCGTGCCATTACGAGCTAAATCCATTGGCAACTCTGGCGTTTGCGTGTATCATAACATAGAGTAGAGTGCGCCTCCTTCTTCTTTTTTTGCGGACAGGTTGCAGTTTGAACTGGAACTGGAATTGATCCTGGCACTGATCCTATGAGCACTTGACACAAGCACCCTCCACATCAAAGTCCAATACCATAAGCTTAGTTTCTTCAGTGCCGTTGCGGGAACCCACTGCACAAATGAGTTTTGTGTCATTTGCCCTGTTAAAAAATAATTAAATAATGTTAAAAAGTTACACGAGGTAATAAACTAAAAAAAAAGAGTTACTCAGTGAACTGAGCTTGTGAACAAGTTCCGTAATAGCCGTTATTTTCAAGGTTGCCACATTTTGAACATTTGTACCACAAATTTGGTAAATTTCGGTAAAAAATTCGGTAAAGTCGTTGGTACATTGCGTTTATATTTGTACAAAATAATACAATTTCTTAATAATTTAAAAAAAAAAAAATTTATAGTTACCAATTTTGATTTTTTCTTTATAAATAATTTGAAAGTGAATAAATACTTGTCCCAAATTTGCTAAGAGATTCATTTGTTTGGTACAAACTTATTTTTCCATGTGGCAACCTTGTTAACCTTTTACATTTGCTTATGCAATGATTGCAATATTATAAACAATCAATTTAATTACCTTATACGCCAGACAACTCCGCCAGAACCACCTGAATCCAATGCCACCAGATTGCGTATAAAGTCGCCCGTCTTAACGTCCCACAACTTGACAGTGCCATCATCAGAACTGGTCACCACAAAACGTGAGTTAAATTGCAGGCAGGTGACCGCGGACTGATGCTTGTTTGGACCTGCACAAAAGCAGCAATAATATTAGTAAATCAATCATTCAATCAATAAATCATTAGCTCAGTTTACCCGATAACGTCTGCAGGCACTGTCCCGTTGTGATGTCCCAAACTTTAACCGTTGAATCGGCATTGCCCGAAACGAGTATATTCTGGCGCAGCTCCATGCCCGAGGTTAGGCTCTGATGGCCCATCAGTGTGTGCTTGCAATTGCCCGTCTCTACATCCCATACGCGTATCGACGTATCCAATGAACCAGAGACCACATGAAGGCCATCAAACTGCAAAAAATAAAAAATAAATGAAATATTAACCTATGCCCAAATTAAAGTTTATAACCAAAAAGTGTTACCTGCAGCGAGTAGACGCGATTTGTGTGCCCCTGCAATGTGTGTAGACACTCTTGTCGCTCTGGATGCCAGATTTTGACCATATAATCATAGGCGCCGGATACAATAAGCTTGCCATCGTATTGCACACAACGTACAGCAGCCAAATGGCCAACCAACACGTGCAGACACGTGCCCTGTTCAATGTCCCAAACCCGCAATGTGGCATCTCGTGAACCGCTCACCACCCTGAAAAATGATATATATAAACATTAATAATACTTTGATCTTGATTTAATCTGAACTGAGTTATATACTCACTTGTTGCCATGCAAATGCATGCAGCGCACCGTTGAGGTGTGTCCCTGTAGCGTATGCACACAGCTACCGCTGTCCATGTCCCACACCTTGAGTGTGCGATCTGTGCTGCCAGAGATAATGATATTACCAGACATTTGTGAGGACCAAACGCCGCCCGTGTGACCCACCAATGTTCGCAGGCACTAAAAAAAAAAAAAACCATTAATTAACGATTATTTTCCTAGTTTTTAAATCTAAAAAATCATGGAAGAACTTTATACAGAAGATGAATACACTATTGTAATCCTTTAGTGTAATATTCTACAAATTTTATTTTTTATTATTCTTACGACTTACCTTGCCATTGACTGCTGACCACACTTTAAGCGTATTGTCATCAGAACCGGACACGATGCGATTGCCGGAGAATTGCAGGCATGTGATGACATGATCGTCATGGCCCTTGAGTACCTTGGGCTTGCGTACAGGTCGCGAACGCCAGTTCATTTCAATGATATGCTGACGCATGTAGGCGGCTTTCCAGGGCGATGCAATGGGCGGCATATTGCCATCGCGTCCACGCTTGGGACGATCGCTGCGTGATTCGGTTAGTATTTGTGCCTTGCGGCACTTTTCCTTCCACAGCAGATTGTCGTCGCATAGGTAACGCCAACTGCGGCACGTTTGTGCCGCACGCAACAAATCCTTGGGCTCCAGATAGGACAGTACAAAGAGCGCCAGTTCACGGGGCAGCAGCGAAATGAAATCGCGTTGAAATTGCGGTTCAATCACCTTCATCATGTGACGCACCTGCGATGGATCGCAGTGATCAATTAGACGATCAACGGCCAGAAGACGTTCGGCATGTGACCAGCGCTGGAATTGTTGCAGCCAATGTTGCAATTCTGGTGGCGGATTATCCCGTGTGGGCATTAAAGCACGCGGCGTGCGACGACCCAAAGCGGCAGCCGAAGTTGGCGTCATTGTGAGCAATACGGCGGCGCCTAAGGGTTGCGTTGAGGAGGAGGAGGATGAGGTGGTGGAGGAGGAGGAGGAACGTGGTGTCGATGCAAAATCATAGGCAATACGCTTACGGCTATTATCGCCAGTTAATGCATTGGAACCAACGCCACCACTACCCGTAATACTCATAGCATAATCACCATCCAGAAGACGACCTTCATTGTATTTGCGCTTGCGCTGCTGCTGCTGTTGCTGCTGCTGTTGGTTGCAGTCTACAGCTGATGCAGCAATGGTTGTGATGGATTCATCGTTCATTGGGTGATAACTATCCGTGGCATCCATATCGAGCGCTTCGCTTAGGCTGGCATTGCTGCCACTGCGACTGCTGGCCATAATGATGCTATTCTGACAAGTGCAAATCTCTTCCAAATCCGAGCAATTGTTCTCCTCATCGCAATTACCCCAGGGCTCATCGGCACTGAAGTCAGCGGGCTCAACAAGTGGATTATCATTGTTGCCATTGTTATTATTATTATTATTATTACTATTATTATTCTCCTCGACGACAACCTCCAGTACAATGACATCATTGGCACCACTGCGTGCTTCTACGCGTCTTCGAGGACGACTATTGTTGCCAGCAGCACCTGCAGCAGCGCCACCGGCTGCCAAACCGCTGCGTGCTAGAAAACGCTCCTGAGTCTGTGCGCTGGCGTTTACTTGGCGTGCGGCGACAACAACTTTAGCTCCAGTTGCTGCTGCATAGTGACAGCGTGCAGAGGACGATGATGATGTGGATGATGAGGTTGATGGCTGTGCATCCACATCCAATGGAACATCCTCTTGACCTGCATTGCCTTCCTGGCTATTTGTCTGTGAACCCACCGAGCTAAATGACGCAATTGCCATTGCTGTCTCCTTGTCTGTTGTCGCCGCCGACTGTTGACAGCCCACTGAGGAGGATGTATTCAGATTGTTGTCATTCGAGTTGGTATTTGTGTAGACATCCGTGCGATTGCTTGTGGAGGTGGAGGCATTGCTGCTGCTGCTTGTACTGCTGCTGCTGCTGTTGCTGCTACCACCGCTGGGCTCCACAATTACCGATGATTTTATGAAACTTGCGGGCAACTTGGAGGAGGCACTTGTTATTGTTGTTGTGCTGGAACTGTGCTGGGGGCAAGTGACCGTCGAGGCGGAGGCGTTGGCGGCTACAGCTGTTGCTGCTGTTGACGATGATAATGTGCTCAGCGCTGAGCCTAAATTGAGTTTGGCAGTGGACTTGCTCAGTCGACTATTGGTGTACTTCCTGCTGCTCGTTGGCGTCGTCGACAGATCCTTATACGTGCACTGCAAATGGAGAGAGTAGATAGAAAACTTGATGATATCGATAGATTTAAAAACCTTAAAGGTAGAGCTGCAAAATAATCTATGTATCGATATTTTCTATAGTATTTAGATTTATTGAAATTAACTATAATTCTTATCTTAGAGAAAAATTCAAACTATTTATAAATAAAAAAAAAGGCTACTTCAATCGGTTGTTTTATATAAATTATAAAATCAACACGGTTTCTAGTTTAAGAAGTTGATAAACAAGTTTGTAAGTTAATATTAATATCTAATCTATCAATCTATCTATTAATATCCTATCAAGCTGCGATAAAACGTACCTTGCTATCTGAGGAGAAGGCGCGTCCATTGCTGCTGCTGGGCCAATCATCACTGCTGCTGCTGCTACTGACACCACACGGTGCACCCACAGCAGCAGATGTTCCTGTTCCCGCTGCAGTCGTACGATTGATCAGACTTAGATTGAGACGATTCTTGCTTATTAGCGAACTGTTGCCTAGGATAATGCCGCCAGTTAAACGCTGTTCGGTCTCAAAATCGCGACGTTCTATCCGATCCATGGACTCGATGTCTGCTTTGGACAAAGTGGATGTGGAACTGGAACTCTGGCTGGCTGTTGCTGTGGCTGTGGCAGCAGCTGCCTCCGTTGTGAGGCTCATTTGCTTCAGCCGCACAGACATTTGTCTGTCGTGCAGAGAAGAATTGGATGCGACATCCGCATCGGCCAACGGTTCATTATTATTATTGCCAATTTCAGACTTAACTCCTCTTAATGCCGCTTGCTGATGCTGATCGTGATCATCATGATCTGCTTCAAATTCATCGCTTAAACGCTTCGGTTTGCCATTTAATAGCTCCGATTGAGCGACATTTGCTGCTGTTGATTGTGGCTCCTCGACGACAGGCGTCTCCAGGAATATTTTGGAGCCATCAGCTGTCATAATGATGCCATCAGCAGCAACACAATTTTGTGATGTATTTGGACAGTCAATCATTGGCATAGACTGCTCCACAATGTCCTCATCGTCATCCTCATCGTCAACAACATCATCGACATCATCATCATCCTCGACAATTTCCTCCTCCTCCTCTTCTTCCTCCTCATCAAAATCATCCTCATCATTTATAAGGCATACAACGGGCGGCTCATTATCATTGTCATTAAAGAAAATATTAACACTATGACGTTCCCGCTCCAAATTACCATTATCTGTCGAGGAGCTATCATCAGCTGGAACAACGACAACGTCAACGCCGCCGCCCATTGTGGATGCAGCAACTGACATGGCATCGACACTGTTGGGCGGCAATGAATTGGAAGAGCTTATCTCGAATGTTTCCAGGACGCCCGTCTCCGTGCTAGACTCATCATCATCAAGTACAACAGCAAAATCATGTTGCGAATTCGAAGAGACACAGTCCTCGACCACGTCGGCGGCTTCCCTCCTCAATGCAGACATAGATTTGGTTATTATTTCTGTGTTGTGGTTCTGCGTTGCGGTTTCTACTGTGCCTTGGCTAGTGCTTGGCTTTGGCTGTGTGGAGGAGTAGGATTGAGGTGTTTGAGTTGTTTGCGGCTTAGGTTCGCTTCCAGTGCTGCTGCTCTCGTACTGAGAAGCGTCCTCTGCACTTTCAAAATTATTGCTAGCAGCTGAACATCCTTTTTCCATAATACTATCACTATGCGCGGGGAAAAATCAATCTCTTGCACGGTTAAATTCCTGTAAAATGCATAAAAGAAATTGAATTTAATTAAATACCTTATTATATATTATGCTTATATTAAAAATCTTTTCTGTTAAATGGTTTTCAACACTGCTAAAGCTGTGGGATATTCTAGGGAAATACGCAGGAAATTTAGGGGAAATTCAGCAAATTCTCGCGAAATCAAATACGCAAAGTCCCACTGGAAATGGAAACAGGTCTCTATATCAATTTTTTTTATAAATATAAATACGAAGCAATTTCCTTCCATTGTCCATCTACACACCATTGTGATCCTTATAGGATAATCTACAGGTTAAATTCTACACATATTCTTTCCGATTTTTATATTTTTTAGTTTTATGCAAATATAATTTTAAATATTGCAATTTTAATTTATAAATCAAAAATAATCTTTTTTTTGAGTATTAAAATATAAAACTAAAAAAATATCGTTATTAATTAGGTTTTAATTTTTTTTTTTTTCAAAAAATAGAAGTGAAAATTTTCACACGATTTTTTTATAGCTAAGTGTGATCAAGCCAAAAGAATTAAATGAAAAGATCAAATTTTATTTAATTCAATATATCCTTTGAAATGAGCAAAATAATCACAATAATTATAGTGTTTCAACTTACAGGAGGCAGTACTATATCTCCTATAACTATAAACTTTTATATCTAGCTATGTAACTATCCTTTTTTAAAAACTCCGCTAGGAGAAACGGAGACGCTCGCTTTTGAGCAGCGAGACAACGACAGCGACGCTCTGTAAAAATTCCCACGCAATGCGAAGCAAAGGCAAAAAGATAAAATGTAATAAGCACGATGATCGTGTGCAGGCAGTTTTATGCTTGTCTCTTCTTTCTCTCTTACACATTCGAATGATGATGAGACTTGAGAATTGCAAAAAAAAAAAATTCAAAAATCAAAAGAAAAGAAAAGCAGTGGGAAAAATGTTTGTAAAGCAGCAGCAGCCGTCGTCGTCGTCGTCGTCGTCTTCGCCGTTGTCTCAGCAATCAAAAACTCAGCAAAGGAAATCACAAAAGTGCATCAACGGAAGAAGCTAAAACGGCGCGAAGTAGAATGGGCAAAGAAGATGAAACGGGTATTACAACAACACAAACACAAGTACAAAGACACACACACATACAGGCAGACAGATCAGTAGCCAGGCAGGCAGGCAGAAAAGGTAAAGGCATGCGATGACAAGAGCAAAAGTAACGGACGGAAGAAGAAGCAATAAAGATACACACCACCACCAACAACAACAAGAACAGCAACAACAACAACAACAGCAACTACGATGGCGTACACCTTGCAATTTAAGCCGCTATCTGTTCGCGCGCTCTCTCGCTCTCTCTACTCTCGTCATAATCATTCTCTCTCACCCTCACGCTCTCTCACTCTCTCTGCGTCTGTCGCACAGCATCAATTTAACGCACACAGCAAACAGAAAAATAAAAAGGGATCACTGCAAAGGCCGCGGGTTGCATTCGCAGTACTGAACAACACAAAGAGCGATCGCATTGGAATTTTCTTTACACATACACATACACAAGCATGTAAATACGTGTTTGTATGTGTAGATCCTGGGTTGCATCACACAAAAAAACAGATCAGATGTGCATGAGAATGTCGCGCTAGTCTATGAAAAGCGAACCCAAACCCGAACCGTCCCCTCCTCCAATGGCTGTTGACCTCCTGAAGGTTTTTAAAGGGTCTCCGTCTCGCTTCAATTTTGTGTCTACTTTCACACGGCATTCGTGTTACCTGTGCGACGACCGACCGACCGACCACAAGCCCAGGACTAGAGCGAGAATGAATATTCAGCGACCCTCGCTTGGCAATCACGATTTGCTTTATCATTATTCCATTAATGTTATTTTTCAAGGCTTTTAAATATACTTTTTGAATTGTTTGTGTTTATAGTAATTTAGTTTATGATTATACCAGTTCAAATCCCTATTTCTGCTTTATATGCTAGTTAATTAAAGTTAATAAAATTAACTAAATTGTGCTGGCCCTAACCCCACTTTTCTGCACCTGCACTGGCTCTCGAGCCAGCCCCATAATTCGTGGAGCAAACAACAAAAGAAAAATGTGAACATTGTTGTACACACAGACACACGCACACACAAGAAGTCAACGTCGAACAACGTCGTCGTATGCATACACACGCACGCACACATACAAGCTAAATGTCACGACATGCATAAGAAAATCAGTTTACTTTATAACTGGATTACTATTTTTGCACTTTGAACAATAGTTATCATATATTTGTTGCACACTCGATGCTCGCTATTGCAGTTTAGCTTAATTGTTTAACTATTTCATCCGTTTTACACTTTTTGCGTTTAGCCCATTCGCACACACACACGCACTCACACTTGCACCACATGCACAAGAAGCAGTTGGCACTGAGCAGCGCACACGTTTAATCGAATTTACCACGTACGTTTCTGTGCAGTTTTCTTCAAGGTGTTATTATCAGGCCTCCAGTATGCTTGTTTTGTTTAACCGTTTTACTATTATATTTTGATAATAAAAATAAAAATTCTTAAATTCAGACAGAAAAATAACTAAATGACTTGAGCTGCGCTGCCACTGTATGTTAGCAGCACTAAAGTATCGTGGAAAAGCATCGATACACAATGGACATCGCTGTGGTATCGATGACACTAGCAGCACCCTAAATCGATAGTACCGATGCAAATATATTCGATAGCATTGTTTGACATTGATTTTTATTTTGCCGCTATTAAGTATAAACAAATCAAGTGTAAAATGCAAATATGACTTCTACAACTGGCATAACGCAAAAAACCTGTAATTTAACAAGTTAAAACGCTCTGGTTAAAGAGACTAAGCTATGAGGAGCGCTCATCGATACATAGACCAGCCCGCAATCGATTGTTAGTGTTTAAATAAATTCCAAACAAAAACCATTAATATCAGTTCAGCTGCCGAGATGACCACAACGGACACGTCTGATGGTATTGGAGACCTGGTCTCCCAATACCTAGAAAAAGGAATTGTGTTGATTATTGCAGACTTGCTGAGTTTAATAACTGTCTCCTCCTGTCTGGTCATTAAAGTGCCACAAATAAACACGATACGAGAAAACAAATCATCTAAAGGTGAGCAAAAAACACCGCCCAAGGCTGTTAAGCACTCCCACACATATTTTACTTTCTTTTTTATAGGTATCAGCGTCTTAGGCCTATGTCTGGAGCTATTCAGCTACACTGTTATGATGTCTTATAACTACACATCCGGCTATGACTTTCTCTCTTATATGGAATATCCTATACTGCTGCTTCAGGAATATATACTCATCTATTATGTTTTCAAGTATCAGGATTTACTTGGCAAGCGTACACAAATATTTGCCATATTCTATACTATAATAGCAACGCTTATATATCTTAAGATCTTTCCCATAATCATCCTTACGTTCCTAGTGGTGAGTAATGTTCATATTTATAATCAGCTCCCCATACACACATACACAAGGTCTGTTTTTTTCATTGATTAGAAACTTCGAACAGTCAACAAATATTTTTTGACTAGATAACAATTCTAGCCAGCTATCGACGCAGTTGAAACTTGTTTTTTTTTTTACCTACTCCCTTTTAAATAATTATTTATGTTATCATGATTTCCGCAACATGTTTTTGGGTTTATTTATGTTTAGAAGCAGAGGCTCTGAACTGAATTGAACTGCTCATCTCATTGGCCAAGGTCAAGAGTTTGTTTGTTGTATAATGTTTGTGATGATGGCTATTTATATTTATACTACATACAAATTTGCCATTTAGTTTCGTCGTCCACCAATTGTATTCGTTTGTTTGTTTTTTCGTATATAATATGTATCATAATTAATATATATGTATGTATGTATATTATATACATATTCCCATTAGCTATGGCTATCCCAATTATTTTGAAAAACAAAGTAATCTACATATCAGTATATCTTTTTCAATTATTTCTTTTTCTAATTAATATTTTTTTTTAGCTCTTAAGTCTTGTTCGCTCTTCAAAATTTTTCTTATTTCTAATATATTTACGGCTATTGAAAATTTAATTTCATTCTATAAGATCATTTTAGTTATTTGAATTATCTTAGGTCCCGATCTGAATATTTTAAGTTGATTTAGGCTATTTTCAGCTGTTTATTTGCTCTTCTAGCTTGACTTTAGTCTCATAGTTAATCTATATCTAGCAACCAACTTTATTTTTACCTGACTTGTAGCTAGACTAGGCTGATGCATACAAGGGCCAGAGCTAGACTACGTGGTTGCATTGCATTTTAAAAACTCAAATATTTCTTTCACCTCGAAAATAGTTAACACAAATTCACACTTACATTTATCCATATGTATAAATATTTCTGAAGTTCATACCTTTATCCAATAACGTATATTACGACAGCCCTTCTGCACGCCAATTGGAGCGACCAGTAAGGTATTGCAACTTGTGGCCATATTACGCACAAAGGATGCCAGCTCTGTCAGTCGCACAACGTGGGCATTATCTGCATTCACCAACATGAGTAAGTGCAGCATTTAAAAGGCTAAAAATATATATATATGAACTGCTAACGAAGAAATCTCTATTATCATTCACAGCTCGCATTTACACAGTTTATGTGCAGTCTTATGATTTGATGCTGCTTTCTAATTTCTTAATATCCACGTTCCTCAGTTCGTCGGTATTCCTGGCTGCTTGCGTGTACAAGAAGAAGGTTAAGAAGGCTTAAGGAACTGACTCAAATGATGGCCAATACGGACAAATGCTCAAATTACGAGAAATCAGAAATTGTTATCAGTCATTTTACGCTTTTTAGATATACTATAACATATAAATTCAAATATGTAGATTGAAATTCATTGGCATTTCTCAATTCTCAGAACTCATTTTAGCTGTCTGCATAGTATGCGACGGCCAAAGCACCAAGCACAGCCAATAAGGCCGCCGCATAGATGGATATACGTTTCCAATCGATGTTTGATTTGGTTGGCCCCACATCGATTGCTTTGCGCTCTTTGGGCTTACGCTTGGCAAACTTCTGTTCGAATTTCTCCAGCTCAAGACGATTTTTCTCCTGCTCCTGGCGCAATTTAAGCTCCAGCTGCTGCTGCTCTGTGGCCTGGGCCTTTGAGCGCTCCGCCTGGCAATTGTCATCACAATCCAAGCTTGTTTGACCCGCTCGATGCTTATCGCAAGCAATCTCCAGCTTGATACGCTTGCAGACACAATAAATGCGCACTTTTTTGCGGCATAGCTCGGGATTGGGACACTTGCCAGAGTGGCAGATGGTTATGCAGCGATGACCACACTCAAACTGCAATTTAATTAAATTAAATCAATAAAAATGTTTGCAAGAATATTGGAATTAAATACGCACATTTTTTAGGCAACGATTGCCACAGCTGCGCAGCTTTTCCCGCCGCTCCACAATATCTTGTACACTGCCAGACTCATTGAAGAACTCGCTGCACTTATAAACAATTTGATTTAGGCCGCAGTGACATTTGCTCTTGATGACAAAACTGCAGGGCGCACAAGGCGGCGGATGACAACCGCGAGCACAGGCATGCACACAGCCATTGGGCCTTGAAATCTCGCATCCTTGTTCGCAATTCGCACAGCCAACCTGCTGCTGCATATCCTGCAACTGTGGCACAGCATGGCAGACCAAACTGCAGCTATGATTGCCACATTTCAATTGACGCGCACACTTACGTTGACACGAAGACGGCTTAGAGTTCCAACAAGGCCAGTTGGCTACCTCGTGGCCGCCAATGCAAGTGACGCTAACAGCTTCCTCACAACGTGGATGCGGCAATGCACGATATTGATACTAAAAATAAAAAGAATTAATCAGCAAGCAAAGGATATGTTAGCGAAATTATGTTGCCATATCGAGAATATATACTTTATGAGGTCGGGAGACATCTCTATATAGTTGTTATACATTTCGTGACAACATTATGCAAGAGTATAAAAACTATACCGCTTAATTTAATTCAAACCAAAGCTTACCTTCTGGGCATGGGAACGTGCTGCAGCATCCACTGGCTTGGGCAAACGCATCGCTGCATGGCAACGCGCCTTGCAAATGTGAGAACAGCCGCTGTTATCATTCCGCAGACCACATGGCTGATTGCAAGGTGGACACTCGCCCTTATGGCAACGATGTTTAATCATATGATGACATTTTGCCGTGATGCTGTATAAAATATAATAATAATAAACTGAACTGGACAACATTATGCTTAGCTAGCAAACAAACCGGCAGAGCTCTGGACAGGCAATGCGTGCACTCTTCTCCCGTCCACAGGGCACGCTGCGTCGCGTCTTTCCACAGCGACAATTCACCTGGGACTCCAATTTGCAGGGATAGCAGGGTCCATTGTGGCATACAGACTGACATTTATGTTTGTTGCAGCTGAGCTGCTTGCCGCAGATCTTTTCACAAGGCGGACACTGATCGCCACAGCACTAAAAATATTAAAGATTAGTTTTATAATTGTTGATAGTTAAGCAGTTGGTCGACATACCTTGCGATTACAAGCATGCTTGCCACAATCACGCATTTGTTTGCACTTTGTTTCGCAATTGAAATCCTTTGAGCAGGGCAGCTCCTTTTCATGCAGTCCGCATCGGCATTTTTTCTTGGTGCGCACCAGGCACTGCGAGCATATAGAGAAATAAGTTAGTAAGCCGAAAAACTTAATTTGAGTTCATCATATATGGTTTACCAAGTTGCAAGCTCCGCGATGACAGCGTTGCGCACATGTATGCTTGCCACAGGACAATAGTTTCTGGCAAGTGTCGCCACAAGTGTCCTGCGCCTCGCTGCAACTACCTGCTTTGCTCTGTTTGGTTATAAAAATTATTAAGTATTGATAGGTTTTTTTTCTAAATTGTTTGCAATTTTAACTTACGCTTTTGCCGCAGGGACAGCTGCGTACGCCTAGGGGGCATTCACCGCCGCAAGGACCCGCATGGCAGATCTTTTCACAGTTGTGCAGCCCACACGCAAATGGAGTGCCACAAATCTAAAAAAAAATAAGCATATACGATGTTAATTTTTTTTGACGAACGTCTTAAAATAATCACAGTAAATTGATACTGCTACTACTTGGATTTAATTTGAATCTTACTCCGACTTTATAGCCTTTACACTTACATTGTTACATTTCCATTTGGGCTCCGAACAGTTGACAATTTTCTGCTCGCGCTTGCAATCGCAGGGTTGTGAGCTTTTGCTGCTGCAGGGCGGGCATTGGCCAGAGCGATGACATCTTTGGTTGCACTTGTGCTTGCCACATGCTAAAAGCGCTTGACACTGTAAACAAAATCTATATAAGTATATTACTACAATAGATAAGTTTAATAGTTATACTAACGAACCGTTTGCTGGCACTGCCAGTTCTTGTCAATGCAGCGTACCGAGCGTGGCGCTGATTTGCCGCAAAGACACGAATTGTGCGCCAATTGAGCGCAAGGTGGACACGGACCGGGATGGCAGAGCAGTTTGCAATCGTGGCCGCATTTGGGCTGCAACAGTTTCCCGCAAATCTCACCACAAGAGTGCGGCACAAGAAATGGCTGCGGTTGTGGATTTAGCTCCTTGCCGCAAAAGCAATCGTATTGTGTGGGCCGCTCGGCGGGCTGATAGTCCCGACGGCATTGTGGACAACACCAGTGCAACGATTTCTGACGCTTGGGCGGCACAAACTCGCCCAAATGATTGTAATGACCCTGATTGCCGCTGCCGTTTTGCTGCTCCGCCTTGACTTTCATTTGCATGACGCTGTCATTGGCCCAGCGTTGAATGCAGTTCAGATGAAAGAAGCAATAGCAGTTCTTGCAGCTCCATATGGACTCCACGCGTCGTATGCTGCCAATGCAAATCAGACAAGTTGCTGCACCCGAGTGTAGCGTATTCTCCAGAAATGTTGCTGTGCGGTTTACATTATTGTCACTTGGTCTGCTGACTTTTAAGCTATCCGGCGTGGTGGTCTGATAATGCTTGTATAATAGATCTATATACAAATTGGGGAGGAATTGTTGTAAAAGACACGTCACATTATCGGTTTATTTTTGTTGTACCCAGAATATGCTTTTCATCCAGTTCGCCTTCATCCTCCTCCGAACTTGAAGCGTACGCATCCACAAGTTTCTGTGCAGCTGCCAAATTCTTTGCCTGCGCTTTATTGAACTTTTCCATTTTTGTTGCCGGCAAAAAAAAGTAGCGTTGAAATATGAACTCTGGTGGTGCCACGGATTGGACACTGAACCCAGAGTTGCACTTAAATTAAAGTGGAACGAACTTCAAGTTCCGTGCTGTCAATTCTTAAGTGATGTGCGTATATCGTGTCTTTTGTGCTGGCGCGATAAGCTGATATATCGTTCTGTCGATATTGCAGGTTTTGTTATTCTTTTTTTAAATTTAATTCTCTTTTGTATTCTGCTAAATCTGTATTCTTTCTCGTGTATATGCTAGAGCTGAAAAGATTCCAAGTTAATCGCTCTAGTAAATGCAATTTTAAATAATAAAAGATCGATAAATTAAAATGTTTGCTTAAAATACTTCCAAATCATTGATTGACACGCGCTCATCTCTAGTTAAGCAAAATGAACTAACGTTTGCGATGCCCTAACTTTCACAACTCGACGAAAAAAAACATAATATTTTCAGACGCAGTCGTAGTAAAAACAAGTACAAAAATGAGCTTCTATAATTACTTATTCGGGCCCAAATTGTACATGGAGTACAAAGGAGTGCCCGAGCCGCAGGTAAGTGCCCAATCCTTGCTTCAAATGCAACTGCAAACTGCAGAGTTCATTATCTCGTTGCAGCGAAAAATGTATGAGCCTGGCGCAGCTGAAAAGTTTGGTGAACAAATACTGTCTACGGTGGGTGTGTGGGTGGTGCAGATGTTGATTTGTGTGGGTGGGTCGTCACCGGTGGGTGACGCTGCCGCTATGAATTATCGAAACTAATGTTTTTTTTATATATGTTGCAGCTGTCGGTGGTCTGGTCTGTTAGTTATTATTCTTCGCCGTTGATCTTCACATTCCTCTATAGACGCGGTTACTTTGTGGCCGATTCGATTCCAACGCTTGCCAAGCTAACTACTAGCATTGGTTTAATTGTCATCATATCGCTATTTATGCGTGGCGTCGGACGCAAACAGTCCAAATCCTATGCAAATATGATAAATGCGTTGACTCAGGCCAAAATCAAAGGGTCGTCTGATGCACTGCGTCGTTTTGATATTGAATTTTCAGCATGGCCAGTGGATTTCGATGTTAAAGCTTTGGCTGGGTAAGTGATCGTTCATGATGAAGTTTAGCAATTGCAACACTAATTGCTCTTCACAGTGATCCAAAGAAGCCAACAAATGCGGTTAGTCGTCGTGAAGGTTTAAGCTTTGCCACAATACCTTGCGAAGTGGTCGCCTATTTGGCTATGAACACATTTGGACTGCCAATGATCTATCCCGGCTCAGTCAAGCTGCTTCAAAAATTCATGAGTATATTTTTTGAATCCATTTTAATGCCCGTGCTATGTTAAACTAATTTTGAATTTGATATTGTTTGCAGGACCTATGCTCATATCAGGACGCGCCAAACTAATTGAAGATGACAATGGTATTCGCTATAAAGTGAAAACCATTGATTCAAATCAAATCGATACGCTGTTTGTTGATAATCGCAGTGATAACGTTGGCAATGGCAAAACGCTCGTCATTTGCTCTGAGGGCAATGCCGGCTTCTATGAAGTGGGCATAATGGGCACGCCAATTGCATTAAAATATTCGGTATTGGGTTGGAATCATCCTGGTTTTGCTGGCAGCACTGGTACACCACATCCAGAACAGGATAAGAATGCCATTGATGCTGTTGTCCGTTTTGCCATTAATCAATTGGGCTTTGCTGTTGAGGATATTATATTGTATGGCTGGAGTATTGGCGGTTTTAGCACCTTGTGGGCGGCTTCTATATATCCAGAAGTTAAAGGAGTGGTGGGTATAGGATTCACTATATATTGTGACTGCAATTTTAACTTTATTTATCTTTGCAGATCTTGGATGCCACTTTTGATGATGTTCTCTATTTGGCCATGCCGCGCATGCCTGCGAGTCTGGGCGGCATTGTTCGCATTGCAATACGCAAACATTGTAATCTAAATAACGCTGAACTGGCAATGAAATACAATGGACCAATTATGTTGATACGTCGCACTGAGGATGAGATTATTGCCGAGTAAGTTATATAACAATATAAATGTTTACAATTCAATATATATATTCTATATTTTTATTATTTTACAGGGACAATCGCATTGATACGAATCGTGGCAATTATCTTACACTCTCCGTACTGAAATATCGCTATCCCAATTTATTTAACGCAACGCAATTGTCGCATGCTAAGGGTTTGCTATCAAAACCATTGGAACCATACAGTTATACCATAGCCGAAGAGAAGCTCTGCATGTCGCGCCTTATTACATTTGCCTCCGATGAGGGCAAATCATTTCCAATGCAAATTGGTGCGAATTATACTGAGGAAGTGCGCAGCCAAATGGCAATATTTTTGGTAAGTTTTCGTAAAATCCATAACATTTATATTTAGTCTTTTAACCATTTTATTTTTTTTGCAGTTGCGCAAGCATTTACGCGATTATAATTCAACCCACTGCACACAGTTGCCCGGGGAGTTCTTTAACATTCCTTGGGATATACCCATTGAGCATGGATTTGTATTTACTTAAATTGGCAGTCAAGAGAGAAAAAGATATGGTATTCGTATTCGTATTCATGTGTCGGGGGGGGATGATGCTTTAATGTTAGGATTTTTAGTGAAAAAATGGCTTACGCCCTTTTGCATTTTAAACTGCTTATTAAATTATTACTTGGGCAAAGCTGTTGTACAATACAATAATAACTGGTGTAAAATTGTCTTATACATACAAAAACATACATAAATATGATGAAATAAATGTCGCAAAACCAATCACAGTCTCAGCGATTAGCCCCAGTAAATGGGTTCGTTGGTGGAAAATTGTCTATTTCTATTTTTTTTCTTTATCTTACAACCAAAAACAGACAGCAGCGCAACAATATAAAAACCTATGAGTTTTTTTTGGAGCCGCCAAATCCAGAGAAACCCATTATGGCAGCCATATCATCAGGTAGTCCAGCACCAAAGTCATCCATATCTTCTGCCTTACGCTTGCGCTCTTTTCTCTTCTCCTTTCTGTGTTCTTTGTAGCGATCTTCCTCCTCTTTGGCCTCGCGTAATCTCTTCTCCAGCTCGTAGTCTTTTTGCTTCTCCTCCATTTTCTTCTTATTCTGTTGAAAGCGCTCTTTCACTTGGTCAACGGTGCTGCGCTCAACCTTCATGGACATGCCCAGATTACGCTGATGCTTCTTGCCATTGATGTGATCCAGAAAGTTGATCGAGTCTTTGACAACACAGTCGCACACATTACAATAATAGCCACCAGATTGTGAGGTAGGTGTATTTTTGTTTATCACAACACTTTTTCCCAATTTACTATCAAGATCCACCTTATAGTCGCGTCTCTTTAAATTCTCACGTTGCACAGGCTCTATGAAAAAATAAACAAACGAATGTTGAACTGAAAGAATGTATGCAATGTAAACCGCAATATTTACCCTCTTCCTTTGTAGCCTGTTGGTTTAGACGCTCTTGAGCGAGCTTTTGATACTCGTTCTTGTCCCATTTCCTGCGGTGGTCATCTGGTCGCATCGTCATTTTAGTTGATATTTTGTTCAATGGGCGTCAAATATCCAAAAGTATAAAACTATTTTATTTATTACATATATATATAATTTTTGTAACAATCGAGTATCGATAATTGCGAGATGTAGAGTTGCATGGAATTTTAGGGCGGGCGAGTTGATTTGCATTTTCGATGAGCAGCGAGCGACAATTAACTAGCCAAAAGCGCGTAAGTATGGTCGCCTCTACCATTACTGTTTTCTAACATTTCCATGTTTTGCAGATCAATTACACTAGATATTGATTTATATTCCATTTGAATTTTGTTTGCTAAGAGTTCTTCACTATTGTTTGTTAGTTTTTTCACATGAACGCTATTAGTAACAGGGGAAAAATATATATATGTAAACTGTAATTTAATTTAATATTATTATTAAAAATGCTTACTTTTTATGTCTTGTCAAGTTATCCTTACGTGAAAAGCTACTTCCGCACTCTTCACATTTGTAACAATCCGTATGGGAGTTTATGTGCCGATAGAGAGTCGATTTTAGACTAAAAACCTTATCGCAGCCATTCTCGGGACACATATACATTAATACCTCACTGCTGTGGCGCATTCTAACGAAAATAAGAATTAAATGAAATAATATGTATCCTACATAAGTATATAATTTTACTTACTGATGTCGATCTAAAGAATCTTTGCGGTTAAACTTCTTACTGCACTTGTTGCAATTGTAGGTAGGATTGTTGGCTTGGTGCGTAGCCGAGTGTCGTCTCAAGATCCATTTTGTATTAAAAATTCTACCACACCCCTCCACGGGGCACACGTATTCTGTGTAACTCCAATTTATCATACTAAATTAAAATTTAATTTGCCCACCAAGTAGTCAATATTAATTAATTATCGATAACAGGAGCAAGCACAAAACCTACTTATCACAAACACAACTTATTAATGTAGCCAAAATTTGCAAGATATAAACACTCACTCAATTGAATGCTTGTTTAATACTTACATAACTATATTTTAATTATAAACTTGTAATTTTAAATAAATTACAAAGAAACATCAAACTTCGACGCACCGCAGCCTCACTTTCCACCACAACCTCAAGTTGTAATAAACAAAAGCATATATCGAGTAAGTGTTGCTATCATAAAATATCGATACTTTATAAGAAAAAAATGTAACTATCGTCATATTATTGATTTCTCGCATTTACTTGAGATTATTAGAAAAAAATATTTGTGTTTAAATAAGTGCCAATTATTTTATAAAAATCAACATTAACTTCGGGTAGTTGGCGTATTAAAAGTTAAATATGGGAGCTGCGTTCTTTCCGGTGTTATTTTTCACCGCTCTATGGGGTGCTGTGGGCATTGGCATGCCCATTATGACGCCAAAGGGTCCTCATCAGAATTTAATACGCTGCATCCTGATGCTGACTGCGGCATGCTGCTGGCTATTCTGGCTATGTTGTTATATGGCCCAAATGAATCCATTGATTGGCCCAAAACTAAAACGTGAAGTCATTGCCATGATTGCTAAATCGTGGGATAATAAGCTTATTGATGGCTAAATTAAGTATATCTGTGCACATAATATAGTTAAACGATTTATAATTGTAAAAAAAAATGTTATCTCAAGTAAATAGCGTTACCTAAAGAGTTATTTGAAAATAAATGTATTAAAAATGATAAGTAAATTTAATCTTAAATTATAGATTTGGTCAACTTTCGAATTTGAAATTGAGCGCGACAGATCAGCGATGCCAGGAATGCCAACTTGCTCAAAACTCGCAGAGAGACATTGAGAAAGAGAGATCGAAACAATGCGCCTGCGCAACGGCTAAAATTTTCTCTTAACGGCTCGCCGGCCTCTCTCTTCTGATCTGAGTTGGTAACTGTGCACCAACAACGGCTGAGATTCCAAATCCTATTGGATTCAGTTTTCTTTCAGCTGCGGGCGCGACAAGTTGGTATTTAAAATGCTGTTATTCTGAATAGAGCATCGCGAATTTTTACCGTTGATTCGTTATTTAAAAATATAGATAGATATTTTGTGCGGTGTATAAAGAACATTTGTGATTTATATAAGAATATAGTACACAAATGAATATCAATTGACAAGCTGAACTGTTAGTTATTAAAATAGACTTAAGTCAAATGGCAGCATACTTCAATAATAAGCTTGGACTATAGTAAATCTAACTTTTGGTAAGCAAAATCAACGTTTTCTAAGATCATAAATGTTTTTTTTTATGTACATATTTCCCATTGAGTTGTGACTACTTTAGGGCCACCTTTATCATCTGCCTCTTCCTAACATAATAAAGTAGTTAGTCGATCTCTGGTCATAAACTAGTTAGACATGCATTAAACTAGAAAAAAAGTAATCGCACTTAAAGTCCAAGGTACAAAACTGGTTACATTACTCAAACTTAACTCTAGCTTCGAGCCAAGAGCAAAAGAAGTAGAAAAATGTTTCAAGTGCAATAAAAACGATAAAAGAAAAAATATATAACTAAAGCAAACCAACAATGAACTGAGGCAAAGGTAAAAAAAAATTATGGATGTTAAAATAAAAATGGCAATAAAAGACACAGAGGTAAAGCCGCTACAAGCCCGACCACAAAGGCCATAAAATGAAGGAAATTAGAAAATATAGCTTCACCCGAAAATGGGCGGTAATGCGTGTATATAAACTACTACACAGACTTAAAAGAACTTTTTGCCAGCACCGAAACTAACAAGTAGGAGTGCTTAACTCGGACTATAAGCGACCATGGGACACCCTGTACCCAGTCTGAGATGAGGTAAACAGATATATAAATACAGTATTTCAAATAATAAATAAATCAGTATTTCAACTTCCGTTTTTAAGGAAACCACAACCAATTTTAATGGCTCTAGATTTTATAGTCTCCGACAGACGCAAAGGACTATAATGTATGTATGTAGTACATATGTACCTTATAGGGTCAGAGACGCCTCTTTCTGCACTTTTTTATGACCCTCTTTTAAACATTTTTAATGGGTACAGGGTGTAAAAACATCAAGCTTAACTGGTCAGCAGGTGATTGTTGTTGCCAAGTCTTCAAAAGACAGAAGAAACAATAGGCCGAGGAGAGAAAGAACGTACCAAACGTTTCATTCTTTTGTGCGCTGGTGCTTTATATGTCGCTAACCGCGCAATTACCACATTTATGAACTGGGCCAATTGACAGACGACACAGGCAGCACAACCGTTGTAGAGTGTGTTGACTATAGGAAGAGAATAGAATAGAACCACTATTATTATTGTTATTATTATGCGAAACAGAGTAGGAGTTGACCGAAGTTGATGATGGTATCAGTATAACTCAAACCGTTTTTCCTATCTAACAATCTAACTATGTTAAGTAGGAAGCCGGCCGGAAATTGATTCTGTTACCAACAACGGATTGCAGCAATTTATACACAGGAAGAGAGTTGCGTTTCGACCCAATAACAGCAAAATTTACGCAAATTTTGAACTGACTCATTTACTGATTGGAGCAGCTCTCTGATTACTCCGTCGCAAAAATGTGAAAGTGCTAAACTTGGTTTGATTTACCAAAAGCAACAGCTAAAATACAAACACATACATGACTCACACATATCATATCATTACAGACCAAAGACAAGGCCAAGTCCAAGTCCAAGTCCAATAAGACAGGCTAACATTAACAAGAAAATTGTATGGCTAACAAGATCCTCGGACATATGAACACACACACGCCCATCTAACACACTGTTTGTTGTGCCACAGGTGTCAACGCTGCCTGGCGACGACATTTGTGGATAATTTTCATTTTCACTCGGTAATTAATTTCACTGCGAGACCGAAATATAAAAATTTTCATTTTTTTGCGGAAGTAGATCAAAAGAGAAATAGTAGAAATGAGGCGCGACAATTCGAAAACTTATGTAGATTGAAAAATTATGTACATTTTTTTTTTATGTGTCACTTTATGCATGTTTTATTTTTATTTTTTTTTTAATGTTTATTTTTGGTTGATTTCGTTTCTTTTTGACGCTCTTCAAATTCTTCATTAACGTGTTAATGAAACACTTTCGCTCGTTAAGAGGCAACCTTTTGACCGCCTTTGAGCTGACCCTCCCTCCCACACTGTCTCTCATGCCCTGTGTTTTTGATACTGTTGCGAATTGCAAATTGGCAAGAAGTCAACATCATTATGAGCTAAAGCTGGCCCAAATTACTATTGACAGCTTAGAGCTCTGGGTTCTTGGCTGCTATTGTGGTCGGTCATCTATGCCGCACGATTCTCGGACAAAGACGGACTATAGACAACAGACTGCAGACTATAGACTATAGTATAACGATAACGATGTCGATGTCGGCTAACGACACAAATGACAGAGAGAGAGAAGTTGCAATCAGATCGAGTCAGGCTTTGACTTTGGCTTAAGCCCCCTCGAGAGAAATAGAACATAACGCTAAACTGCAACTAAATTGCATTCAAATGATGTAAAATCGCATCTAATGGGCCGCTCTTTTGTTTCGCCTGCAGTAGAGAAGACTGTGTACAGTGTACACTGTGGAGATGGAGAGAAAAGCGACCTCAAAAGTTGTGGAGTTGGAGTTCGTTGCGGTATAAGCAAATGCACTTTGATGGAATTTCCAGCTATATATGTATACACACAAAAAAGCAAAGAAGAAGAAATGGGGGAAAAAACACCAAGTAAGAATGTGCACTGTAAGAAAATGATTAGCTAGAAGATACCCTGTGTCGTTGCAGTTTTATTTAATAAACAATCAATATGAAGCTTAGGAAAAAATTGTAGTAATATTGTAGGGTTTTAATTTTGAAAATATGGACATTTTGGTTGGGAAGGCGATCTTGCCTACCCCTACATCAAATATCTTTATAGCACACCAGAAAAAAACAGCTAAAAGTCACAGATACATTTTATGTTTAACAAGTTAGCTATAGCTGTCAAATTTATTTGTCTTTAGCTCTTATACTAATCTCTCTGAGAGACTTTTGTATTAAAGATGTCAATTGGCATTATAGTCATATAATTCTACCCACTTTTAACCTCGTTTTGGTTACAGGGTATTTAAAAAAAAAAGAAGAAGAAAATGAAATGCATTCGCTCATCTGCGTGTCGTGCATTTTGATCGTGGCACTAATTGCACTTGGGGCACTTTGGTTCTTATCTGAGGAGTGTGTGTTTGTGTGTGTGTGTGTGTGTGTGTATATATGCTCTGCATACTAAACAAACTAAATATTTGATATTTGCATTTGTTGTGGACACTCCAGATGGCAGATGATATGATATACATACATACTGGTATTTAAGATTTTCTCCTAACTTCCTATTCAACTTAGCTTAGTCAAGAGATTTGTTTAATTTCGGTTTTCTAGATATCACATGAGTTGAGAGACTCAAGAGCCGTTTAGCACTTGGTAGAGACACTGTTGCCAATACTGTTAGTGCTCAGTGTAACGGTTGCAACAACAACAACTACAACAACTACTTACACTCGGGTGACTCTACACAATTTCTTAAGCTGCGGCGTTTCAGAGCGTTCAGAATGGGGATTTCGTGATACAGTCAAGATATTCCGAACTCTGTTCCAGAGAGAACACACACACACACACATGATTTTAGGGGCTGGGAAAAGGCAGCGGCGCTTTAAGATTTGTTTACTTTTAATTACATATTTAGTAGTTTGGTCGTTCGTTTGGTTAAAGCGTAACGGTGTTTGATTTTAATGACTGTACCTCCCCACCCCGCCAACAATACCCACATCTATCTAATTCCCATTCGCGTGTTAACGCAGTGTCGCCAACGTCATCGCCACAACGTCATTCACATTCATTCTTCTTCTTCTTCGCATTCATTCACCGCTTGTCATCCTAAATGAAAATGCACTTTTTGAGAATGTTTCACATTGAGAGTTGCCACTTTGGCGTCGTTTACCAGGGTATTAGGGGGGATAATGCTCGTAATGCTCGCTAGGTTGAATGTTCTGCTCCAGTAAGGCTTCGACTGACGCCGTTAGAATGATTATGAAACTGCAAATATGTTGCATATATTGCATATTCATGTTTAAAAGTCTATACAATTATTATATTGTAGTATTATTATACAATTATTTTCATTCATGACTGCGTTCCATTTACCGTACGACAGAGAGCTAAAGATTGCATAAATTTGTGGCTATACTCCTATATAAAATCAATAAATCAGCCAATAATTATGACATCCATAGTTAAACGTTGAATGTTGCCAAAAAATAGATAAATAAATAAATAAAAAACACTTTCAAATTGGAAACTTTGATTTGTGTTGTCAACTTTTGCTGCATTGTTTGGGAATGATTTAATTTTCGCTCTTCTAGTTATTTTTTTTCCAGATGCGACAAGATGCGCTTCAAAATAAACTTTCCATTTCACTGGCAACATTTTATTTTTATTTTTTTATTTTTTGATAAGCATTTTCAATGACCAAATGTTGATTCACATTTCACTTTCTTCCAAATGCCTGACACTTTGTCGGCTCCATTATTATTGAAAGTGGGGATGTGTGTGCTTGATTATAATCTGGTCTGAAAATCGTTTCGTTTGTGTGGTATCCACATGGAAATGCCAACACATTTGGATGGTGTTGTCTTTCAAAAACAGAAACAACAATAATATAATGGGTAAACAAAAAAAAAATACAATAGTTTATGGTTCAAATTAAGAAAACAGGTTGCTCTTGGCTTCCGTTAGAAATCTTTTTTTGGCAGACCAAAATTCTCATCAATCATTCTTAGGTTTTGTTTTTTCGTATATTTGTTATTGCAATGCAACAAAACAATTTCACCGATTGGAGAAAATCGGCTAATGCGAGAAATTTAATCAACTTATGCGTGGACGAAGACGAGAAGACGACGACGATATCTTAATGCTTCCCAAATTGTATGTGTGTGTGATTGAGTCGAGTGAGTGTCGAGTTTTTATTTTTTTTTAATTCTTTTTTTATTTCTTACTGATTTTTTTCACGCGACTCTAACGTACATAAGTCAATTTGTTCTTTCTCCATATGCTCATACTATTCCAAACAAACGGTCAGGTTTCCAGTTTTGGGTGCCTCAAGTGCGGCTCTGCCTCTTGGCTCTTGGCTCTCCCGCTTTGCGCATGCGCAACAACTGGGTCAACGTCAAACCCAATGGCAATGCCAATGGAGTTGGAGATGGCTCGTCCGGGGCATTTTTTCTGGCAATGTGTCTACCGACTCTAACTGTCTAACTGACGGACTACTTGAATTCAATGAGTATACATATACGCATTGCATTCATATATTCAGCTATAACAACATACACTCACTCTGTATTTTATATACTCGTCTGAACACTAATTGTACACTTATACTACGAGTACATTGTAAACTTTGTCTGCACATGAATCTTTTTTCTGCTTCGTCGCCTGCTTTTGGCGTTTGCGAATATTATGCAAATTTGTTGACCGATGTGGAAAATGTTCCGTTTTTATTATGAACAAATATAGGTCTTAATTTCCTAAATGAACTTGACTAAAAACTGTACTTTTTGCTCAAAATTGTAATACAGTAAAGTTCGCCATAGACAGAAAATGTGCCAGACTTTTTTTAGTATGACTGGAACCGAATTATAAAACCCCATTTATTCAACAGTTTTTACTAAGTATTCCTTTAAAAAATTTGGAAAAAAAACATGCAGATACATAAATAAAAGTGTTAAATATTATTTGTGTAAAATCTAGGCTTAATCGTTCAAGTTATAGCTATTTATAGCTAATAAAAGCTACATATGATTTCACGCTATTAGTTTCATTAAAAAACCTTTCTCAAAATATGTTTTTGTAATTTTTTTGTTCTTGACATCTTTCTTTATAGTATTTTCAAAACTTTATTTAGTTTTATAATAGTTTTTGAATATATTCCAATTAAACTTTGTTTTAATTAGTTTTGTTTGTTTTAAAACAAGTTTAAAACTGTACTTCTGACTCAAAAAAAAAGTTAAATATTTATTAAGTTTTTGATTAAAATGTAAAGTTGCAGTTTCGTAGCATCGTTTGTTCGGCAATAAAGTATTTTTTTCTTTCAATATGATCATTATATATGTATCTTAAGCCAAATCCAATTAGTTTCACCAGAAAGAAGACTTTGAGTAGAAGCAGCAGCAAAAACGAACTTTAACCAACATGATTATGATCAACATCATCATTATCATCATTATTGCATTCCAAGGCAGAAGAACTTTTACTTTTGACAATTCAGAGTCAAGCTCAAAACTCATAAAAACCATCTTTATTATTTGTTGTTGTTATTGTTGCTTGGCATCCCAGAGGTATATCCAAAGACTATTTTTACACAGTTTTCTCTTGGGTGTATGTGTAGGCTTTGTTACTTTGATTATACATAGTAGTGTGGCATTATAAATACTACGTATACTCGTATGTATATGATGGTAGGCACGAGCGGCAATAACCCTGCCCAGCCAGCCAAGGCACTTTATTCCAGCACAGCCCACCCCATCTCTCTCTTTCTATGTAGAACTGGTTTCTTCTTCTGGCTGATCTTCAGTTTTGTACTTGGTTAAAGTCACTCGAGGTTTGTTGTGGGCCGTTGGTTCTGCAGATTTGTTAGTGTTGTTGCTTCCCAAGCTCAAGCATCGCCCCAAGCTGCAGCAGGGAGCGAAGTGAAAATTCCAACCAAACGAACCACAATTGTTTCGAATTTGTATATCGAAATGTGCTTCATCCAGCAAGCGTATCCAACGAGTGTTGGAGTTCTCTAATTAGACTTAGTTTTTTTTTTTTTTTGGCTTTTTTTTAGCTTTCGCTTTTTACGGACTGACCAACTGTGAGAAGAGAGCACTTGACTTGCCCATGTTCCATATATCAATTATGACCATAGTTTTAGAGATTATATCAATTCAGTTGTTATTAGCTTGTTAAATATTTGATTTCTATTGGGAAGTTTGGTTAAAGTTGAAACCGGTCAACAAGTTGGGTGCATAGCTATTTTCTTTTCAACGCTTGTTATTCTTAGTTTTCTTTTTTACTTTGGCGAAAAGTGAGAATTTTTCGCTTTGCTAATAGTCTGGGTAAACAGGACTAGCCGGTTTTTTTTTTTTTGGCCACCGGAAGTTTTGATGAAGCAATCAGCTTAAAGTTTGGACTAAGTAAAAGAAAGCAAACTCTTTTTTTTTTTGCCACTCAAGTTGAATTAAAGAAAGTGAATAATAAAAAATAATACTTCACTATATATTTAATTTTATATTTATTTTATTATTTTTATAGAGCAACTAATACAGGAGTCTATAACTGCAGTGAAACTCAAAAAACACAATTTAACCCACAAAATGGATACCGTTTATGGCACCAAGAAATATTTTCAGAGTTTGTCTGGCGTCAGTGATATATACCGAACGCAGGCATGTCGACAAATGGTAAGTTCAATTTTATATACTATGAAAAGTGAACAATATTTCAGAATATACAAAAAATGTTGAGAGATTTAATGTATAAAAATAATTGACACCTTTGAGAGCACAAAAAGAAAAATTAAATAGTTTTTAAAAACTTTTTACATTAAGTCAAAATGTTGCTAAAATTCACGTTATTTGTGAATTCATGAATATTACATCCTGATAAATCCTGTATGAAAAGAATTGACACCTATGAGACTCTGAATAATAATAATAATATAGTTTTTTTAACTTTTTACATTGCGTCAAAATGTTGCTAAAAATCACTTTATTTGTAATAAAAACTAAATTTCATTACCCGCAAACTATTAATTGCAAAACTATGAATATTACATCCTAATAAATCCTGTATGAAAAGAATTGACACATTTGAGACCCTGAATAATAATAATAATATAGTTTTTAAAAACTTTTTACATTGCGTCAAAATATTGCTGAAAATCATTTTATTTGTAAAAAAAAAACTAAATTAAATAGCTATTAAATGCAAATGTAAGAATAGAAAATTTAATGCCCTTCATTTAATGTGGCTTTTTTTCGCCACATTGTATATTTAAATCGATAAATAAATTCACCTAAAAACAAACCACTAACCCGCTAAATTTAAAAAGCCAAATTTTCATTTACTATAGGAAATTAAAAAAAAATATATTTATTTTCAGCATTAGGAACACAAAACGCATTTAAAAAATACTTGTTTTTAGCCCTACTGCGTTTTGTCTATGGAAAAAAAAATTTTCTAAGAACATTTAACTGTTATAAAAAACAAACAAAAAACTCTGCAGTGAATAATATTTAGAATCTAATTTACATGACAAAAGCGTAGGGACTGATAAAATGTAGGTTAAAAATTCAACTCAATTCTAACAGGAGGGTGATCTTTTTGGTAGATAGAGTGGCGGCATTACATAAACTAGAATTGAATTGATTTATGATTTTTTTTAAGTATTAAAGAATTGCCCAGCTGCATATTTGGCATTGTAGTATGTAAAGATTTCACCTGAAGATGGTTTGCATTCCTCAACCACGACGACAGATACCCAAGTTAGTTATTAAGTCAAACAATTCAAACAAGCGAGAACGCTAAAGGTGAATGACTTTCTCTACAGAGAAGAAAGAACTCGGAAGAGAACGAAAACACGAGCGAGACCAACAGGCAAGAATTCGGCTAGTTGAGGCCAAGAATGAAAAAAAAAAAACAGCTGTTGTGACAACAGGTTGTCGTTTCAGCTAGAAAGAAAGAAAATAAAAGAAGAAAAAAAAAAAGAATGGGGAGAACAACCAGAAGAGAAGGAGACAGTTGAAAAGAGAGCTTGTAATATGCCTCTGTCTGCCTGTCTGCCCTGCTGCCCTGTAGCTAATGACTGTTAAAGAGCAATCAAGAAACAACAATCACAAAATTCCCCCCGAAATGTTATCTTATTCCCAGGGCCCTCTCCAAGTCTCAAGTCTTAGCTGATTTTCATAGTGCAATGACTGACTAATTAAATGCTTATTCCGGGTGATGAGGCATTAATTAACAAATCATGACAACTGTTCCATTGCGCTATAGTTACAACAACTGCTACAATGGTGATAATTGAATTCTGACATAATATGGATATAACATTGTAATTCTCACACGGTTTAGTTTTGACCGTTACAGTGGGTTCAAATTTGATTCTAATTTAAGATAAAATAAAAAAAAACAAATAATCCAAAATAGACAAAACAGATTAGCAAAAGTTTATAAAGAAAGTGTCTGAAGGTGTTTAACGATTTTTTTTGAGAAAGTTTCGCAATCAAGTTAAGTGCAAAGATAATTAACAAAATTGGTAATTGGCTGCAATTAATTATTTAGGGTCATCGAATAGGCTTGACATGTTTTAGAAACACAAATTCCGTTCTATATATAGTTTTAAAAATATTTTTTTTTTGCATTTCAATCTTTTACAGAGCACCTCCGAATACAATTATCAAAACACTTTGGGACGTAGATCTCAGCTGGGCGCGTATTATCATATGAACAAGCAGCCATCCTATACAAATGATCATAGCATCAATAGTCAGTATGGCTATAATACATGGGGCATCTGGAGAGATGGTCGGAATATAGCACCATCAACATTTTCGACTAAAACCCATACGCACTATCCAAAGAACCGATCTTTCTCGATCATTCTCACCACAGCGGCATTTATAGTTCTCCTAGCTGTCATCTCTATAGCGGGCTTAGCCTTCTATTTCAGCTCCATTAAAGCCACGCTGGAGGATCGTGAGTATTCAGATTGAATGTGAGTTTTTGAAATTTGTTATATTTTGAAATCTATTTCGAATTTCAGCCATTCTGGGCTTCGAGGGTTCGTTTCGTATAGCCAAGGGTGATCTCTATTCCACGGGTCTAAAGTATAACCACACCACCACCTATAAACAAAAGATTGAGTTCTATAAACGTTTTGTGGAGCGTGCTTTGACGGATAATGGCTTACAGGCTTTACGCACAGATGTCTGGGGCTTTGGTGAGGGTCCTTTGATAAAGGTCTCATTCCGCATCTTCCTGGATGTGCGCAAATTGCCACAGTAAGAAAAGTTTTTACTAATTTTAGATATAAATGTTAATTCTTTATTTTATTTGCCTTGGCAGAAACATACTCAGCGTTGAGGAGTACATAAAGGAATCTCTTTTCTTGGAAACATCGGCCAACAAGTCTCTATATCGTTCAATACGTCTGGACACTGAATCTGTGGAGATAAAACGCATTCTGGACGAGCAAGTTGTGCGTTCTGCGGCTATTTTAAAGGAGGCAGTAAGTACATCTATATAATCCACATAAATCCTTGGCTAAATCAATTTTAATCCTGCAGCAAACGGTGCCCACCAGTCAAACCCAATTGGAGAAGCGTTTAATGAAAAAGGGCGCCGCTGGTGCCCCACCTGGAGCAGGTGCACCTTTGCAAACTAAATCATCTGGTCTTAGCACACCCAAGCCACGCAATTCACCATCACGCCTGCACTCTTCGGATGATGAGCCAGAGATTGATGTGGAAAACGCGCCCGTTATACAGGGCTCCTTTGAGGGTTCCTTTGAAATAACCAAAACCGATGCGGATATTGCACGCAAAAAGGCAACTCCAACGCGTTCCTATCAAAGCACCAGCAGCAGCAGTTTACCACCCAAGACCATCTCAGTGACGCCCTATTCGTTGCGCGTTAAACCCAAGAAACCCAGCATTGAGAAGCTGACGACAGTAACGCCTCAGGCACCTACAAGCAGCACAAGACATAGCACAAGTTCCATCACCAAAGTGACAACAAGAAAGCCCAAGAGTACTACAACGGCCTCAACGACAACGACAACATCAACAACAACTACAACACCTTCCACAACAACCACAACTTCAACCACAACAACCACGCCAAAGCCCACAACGACAACGACAACAATGAGAACAACATCCTCATCCACAACAACAACCACAACAAAGGCGCCTACAACGAGCACAACTCCCAGCTCAACAACACCCACAACAACAACTACAACATTTACCTATCCAACGTTAGCTTCTTCAACAGTTGTGGTGCCCAAGCTGGATGCCAATCTCTTTACCACATTCCCCATATTGGATACACAACCTTGGCGTCCGATTCATCGTGAGGTGCCAGAGCTTTTGCCAGGACCACCGCCTGCTTTTCCCACCAAGACATTGCCTGTGATAGGTGGCCCTACCACGCCCACTGTTAATCATATACCACAACGTCGCATCGATGAGCTGGAGCTGCCTTTTATTGGTGATAATCCAACACCTCCATCGGCTGCAATGCCAACGGGCGGCGTTACTTTGGATCCATTTATGTCGGGATTTCTGGGTGTCAACAAGCGCAAAACGGACAATCCTAGTCAACAAGATCCGGACATGCTTTTCTATCATAATTTCGGCAGTCCCGTATTTTTGCCCGGTACCGAAAATATTGAGCGTTTGGGTGGAGCCCTCGTTGAGCCGCATCCCTTGCCGGTGCCGTTGATCGATGATGTCATAATACCACCTTTTAGGCCTATTAATCCCACACTGGGTGGCATGAATAAACTACCCTTTAATATTGATGGAAACGATGAGAAATTCGAGCATCTTGGCGGTGGTGTCATAGCCAAAAAACAGGAGAGCTCCTCTATTAATCAGGAAGCCAAGAATCAGGAGAATTCAACAAATCAGGAAATCAAATTAAACGCACAGCCTTTGGACACTACTACTCAAAAAATTGGCTCCACCACAATTTCAGTAACCGGCTCCACAACTCCTCTCCAAATTCAAATAGCAAATGCACCAACAAATGCGCCTCCATTGCCTTCGCTGAAACCCACCGAAAACTCTGTGCTAGCTGACACAATTGGTGAGTTCTTTATGGAGCTACTGAATCTGCCCAAGGAGGAGAACTCTACAAAATCACCAAAGCCGACATCAGAGCCGATTGAGTCGCGCATAGAGCCGGAAGATGTTGAAGCAGAATCTGAATTGGAATCCCAAGTTGAAAATGTGTCTAAGCCAAGGCCAAACTTTATGAATCTCAAGGAGATTATTTTACAACGTAATACACCTGCTCCTGCAGCGAACTCCACAACAACAACTACAACAACAACGGAGGCGACATCGACTAGCACCACGAAAAAGCAACGCATACGTCCGAGCAGCGAAAGACCCACAATGTTGGATGATTCCAATCTATTTCCTTCACACTCCAAATGGGAATTTGTTAACAGCTCCTCACCGCTCAATTTTGGCTACAATGGCAATATGAGAAAGGTGTTCAACAAGACATTGCAGGCCTGGGTTTCGGAGGATGTTGACAAGACGGAGAACTTTACTCTGCATGATATTAAGACAAGGATTAACAATGCCAGCAATATACAGGATATATCCCTAATCTTTGACACACTCGCCTCTAAGCTGGGCATAACACCAAGCGTTCCAACGAAATTTCCACCCTTCTCGCATAACAAGCTGAAGCACTCGCAACGTAATGAGACCAAGGTGAAGCTAATCTCGACTACCACAGAGTTGCCCGCGATTGAATCAAGCGTTAAGAACTTCGTAGAATTGCCGCTCCAACAAAGGGAACCATTTATTAAGCCCATGTCAAGTTTTTTGGAAGAAGGCTCCGCTGAAGTTTTGGGCGCAGCAATTCCAGTTGTTGGCGAGGCCGAAGTCGAAGTTGTGGATCCACTTAAGTATGAAGAACTGCTAAAGACTTCTCAGTTTGCCGAATCCACATCTACAGAGCCAACTCCACATCGTTTAGTCACATTACTGCCGGTTCGCTCCAACTCTGGCATTCGCACCTATAAACCATCTTCAGAGGAGCTAGAATTTGAATCCCAACGCAGTCAAAGCGAGATCGTTCCTGTCTCCATCAAACCCAAGCCCAAGGGCAACAGTAGCACCATACGCCGCAAGAGCAACTTAAACCAGAGCCGGAGATTTGCTCAACCCCCCGCGGAGGCAGTTGTTAAAGGTGGAATCAAGGTCACGGTTAAAAAATAAAAACTGAGCTTAAGAAACACAACTTTGACAATGGATAAACGAAGAATATATGCGGAGCTTTTAAGAATCTGTCTTTATAAGAGCTAATTATAGTTAGGAATTTTAAGTTCATATTATTTAGTAATAGAAATTGGCGCGTACAAAATCTTGTTCGAAAATTGTTCTTCAGACACAATGAACAATTTTGGAATGACAATTTCTGTAGTTTATTTTTGGCAAAATCGTGTTCCCAATTTGCCAAACGTAAGTTTATAAGATTTTTTATTTAATGTATACGATTGTGAAGCTGGTTAGTTTTCCACTTTTTAAATTAGATATCAATAAAATATTTTCTTTAGCTTCAGGTTATGATATTTAAGTTTACGCAGTTCATCACAATTTTTTTTCCTTTACGAGTATAAATAAGTTAAATTTTAGTCAAGAAAAATGAATTAAATATTAAATAAAATTGATCTTTAAAAAAAAATTGTGGGATTAATTTAAAAATTATGGCTTTATTTTTTTTATTCGATATTTTCAACGATAGTCACAAATTTAAATTTTAAACGGCTAATTTCCATTGAGCCGATAAATGCTGAACTATCGCAAAAGACTATGGTTGTGGCAACCCTAAAGGCGTTGCGTACCGTGTTTATCCATCCCTGGGAGACAATTCGCGGTTTTGGTTGTGAGGAAAAAATAAACAAAAATATTGGCTCAACAAATATAACTTAATAGATCAAAAAAAATTATTATATATAAATCAACCAAATACCATGGGTTGTGCTGAGAGCAAGGACGGCGATGGCGAAGCTCACAACAATAGAAATAGACCTAAATACCGCACCTGCACAGACGTTTTTTGGCTGGCAATTTACGTATTGTTTTGGCTATTTTTGGTAATATTATAAATACATTTTATAAGCATAAGTACTTAAATTTATATATATGTATATAACGCCCACATTACTGCATGCGCAAACTTTTCTTTTAAGAAAGTGAAAGCTGTGAAGATTAATCATACTTAATGCGTTTTGCCTTTGTGTTTGTGTGCGGCTTAATGGAGAATTAAGGGAGGGAGAGGTTCGGCACTTGAACATAGTGTGCACTTGTGACGTCATCTACGTATATCATATGAGTGGAATTAATGCTAATTATTTTTAATAGTGCAAAAATATGAATAATGTGCTCTGGCTGGGGCGTGTCCTAACATATGGAAATGAATTGTATCTCTATTTCGAGTCCTTTTTGAAATAAATTCATGGTTTGGACACGCTATTCCCATGTCATTTACCCATTTGCCCACTAACAATGCCTCTTGACATGCTACGAGTCGCGGGCGTTGGCATTGATATATACATACATATACACATATATAATATACATATTAGATCATTTGATTTTTATGTATTCATTACTATAGACTTGATTTTCTCCCACAGATTGTCATTGCGATATTTTCCTTTGTTTATGGCAATCCATTGCGACTTATCAATGGCTATGATTCCTTTGGCAATACCTGCGGTGTTAAGCAAAATGAACGTTTTCAGAACTTTCCTTTATCGGGCATGAATACCTTGGACAAGCCAGAGTTATTATATTTTGATATTAAAGAACTTAAGCAATCTTTAAAGATATGCGTTAAAACATGTCCCAAACGAACGCTTACTATGCCAAAGGATCTGCTACAATACTATGACGAAACTGGCACACAGCTCTGCAAATATGATTATAATATGAAGCAAGTGGAGAATTTAAGCAAAAATGATAAGACTTTTAACTTTCTGGGTCCATGTCCAAGTTTGCCAGTATTAGAAAGGTAAGTTTGTGTTTAGAATCATTAAGAGAATCTTTTAATAATTGATTTTTCCCTTTACTATTCCTAGTACACCCGTGCTTCATCGCTGCGTGCCCAAGGCAGCTAGCAAGGAGGCCTCGGAAATGTATGATATGCTCAATAATTGGGGCGTGGCGCAACAGTTTTTAGGCGACATTTACTCAACCTGGCATTTAATTGCCATGGTTTGTGGCGTATCATTGCGTGCGTATTTAGTTTATGATATATTATTATTATAGTTGGCAATTAACTTACCCTTCGATGTATTATTATCATAGTCATCTCCATTGCTTTGGTCACCATGATGCATTGGCTCTCCCGTATTGTATCCTGGCTTATTTGTGTGCTCGTTCTGGTGGCCAGCATTGGATTGGCTGGAGCGCTTTGGTACGCCTACTACAGCATACGTCACAAGGCGGATGGCAACGTAAAATATTCTCAGCTGGATGAATTTTTGCGCAATCAGGATGCTGTGCTTGCGCTTGCCGTTATAGCCACAATAACCTTGGTAGACATCATAGATAAATAGTTCACAATTACACACATATTAAATACTTTTATATTATATTGCAGATTGTACTTTTGGTCATCATATATTTTCTCAAAAACAAACTGTCTGGCCTAACAGCTTTGTTCGAGGAGGCTGGCATTTGCATGATGAATTTGCCTGGACTGTTTATAGCGCCTCTTTTGGCATTTTTAGTGCTCATTGCATTTTTGGCCTTTTGGGTTGTCGTTGTTATTTGTCTTGTCACAGCCACAACTCCAGATCAGAGTCCTATCAAACCTTTTCACAGCTCAGTAGCACATCAGCCGCTGCCCGTGAATGCTGCACAAATGCTCAATCTATCGGCACCTGGAAACGATGAGAGAAGTAAGTAAATACTTTGAAATATTTATATTATTATTCAAATAGAAATAATAATGCTAAATCGCTGCTCATTCTAAGCGATTTTGGATTATTATGTGTAATAATTATAGTAGAAACTATGCCCAAAAACCTTCTACTGGTTGTGCATAGATTTAAAACATTGAATAATATTATACTTAGCCGCTTTATCAGACTCTCAATCAAGGAATACATCAAACTTATTAATCCCATATAAATTTTTATATTTTTTGTTGATAAAAACTGTGGTTTTTCAATATGTAAGTGGTATTTCATTACAAATTCTTTGTTGCTGTATTTTTATAACTCTTGTGTATATACTCTTACATATTTTAATATCTAAATGTATCTATAAACCACCTTATCTTGTATATATTGTATTATACAATAATCAGTACCTTTTAAATGTTCGTCATATTGATAATCCTTTGACTTTATTTTTTGCCAGCAATTGCTCATATAGAGTATGCGGATGCCGGTGCTTTGCGCAGCATGTTCTGGATCTATGTAGTGGGTCTCATTTGGACGGTGGAGTTCATATTTGCCTGCCAACAATTTGCGCTTGCCGCAGCCGTAGCCTTTTGGTACTTTGAAAAACCGACAACGACGCCAACTTGGTATGCAATTGGCAAATTGGTTAAATATCATTTGGGCACCGTCGCCAAGGGCTCGTTTGTGATCACAATATTCCAAATACCGCGTCTCATATTGACTTATTTATATTCCAAGTGAGTTGTAGTTGTGGCTAGCTTATATATTACTTGATTTCAAATGCACTTTTGCTCTTTGCAGACTTAAGAAAGGCGAGGACAAGGGCTCTGAATGTGCTACCTGTTGTTTGAAGTGCTGCATTTGTGGATTTTGGTTACTCGAGAAATTTATACGTTTTCTAAATCATAATGCCTACACTGTGGTGGCCATTGAATCGATTAACTTTTGCCCAGCCGCAGGCATTGTAAGTTGTAATTTTATGGCTTAAACAGTCGACTTTATTTCAAGTCATATTCTTGTATTTTTAAGGCTTGGAACGCCATGGCTACCAATGTGCTACAAGTGGCAACAATTAACAGCATTGGCGACTTTATTCTATTTCTGGGCAAAGTTTTTGTGGCCGCGATTTCTGGGTTAATTGGTATATTTATGCTGAAGGATAGGCCTGGACTGACCTTTTATATGGCGCCTGTCATATTGATAATTATATTTTCATTTTTCATTGCGCACATTGTGCTCTCGCTGTTTGAGGTAAGTTCTTTGATAGTTTATGTAAATTTGTATCATTATTAATTTATAAACTTAACATTGCAGATGGTCGTTGACACGCTCTTCCTGTGCGTCTGTGAAGATAAAATTATTAATGGGCGCGCTGGCCGCTGGGCTCAAAGCAATTTGGCCAAACTTGTCGGCGAAGAGCCTCTACAGCCTGGCGAGGAGCCACCCATACAGGTTGTCGAGATGATGCCCATTAATAAACAGCCTTTTAGTATAACTCGACTGCCTCCAACCGATGCCGAGGTCTCTCCAATGGCGGAATAAATTCCAGCAACAATAACGACGCTATCTTCTATATTATATATTCCAAATAAACTCAAGAAACAATGAAACTCATAACGAACGCACATCACTCCCATTTTGGATGTTAGAATGTTGTAGAAACCCTCCGGTGTGAACAAACTCAACGTACAAACTTCGTGGAACAGAAATTAATTTAACATAAATATATATATTTATAAACTGAGGCAAATGCAAAAATGTAATTGTATTTATTAAATGTATTCAATTTTTTATATATGTATATTATATATGTGTTTATTCGTCAAATGTAAAACGAAATAAAAACATTTAAACTTTTTTCACACGTTTTGCCTTTGCCTTTCTTTGTTCGATAACCTGTTGCACGGCCTGCATTTGTTTATCCTTGATCTTTTTGGTTAAGGCCGATTTAGGAGTTTTTACTTTGTCGGCCTTCTTTTTGGCCAACACCGCCAGCATTTTAGCCGTTTCAAGCGGATCTTCGTCCTCGAACAATTCCTCATTCTCCAGACCCTCGTATGCCTTAACCGGACGAGTTGCCTCCTGATGTACCTTTTGCTCAACGCGATTGACATATTTATCCTTGGCCGCTTTTTTAAGTACCTGTCGCTGCTTGCAGGGACTTACATAGTCGGGATTCTCCCAAATAGTTGCGCCCGTAAATGAGCCATCAAATATTTTGACCGGATTCATAACAAAGCGTGGACCCACCTCAGACAGACCACCATCTTCTGATAATATCTGGAAGTTCCTAAACCAGATACGATTATCCAGGTAGGTGAACGTGAAAACGTGATCAACAAACGGCTGGCTCTTGGGATGATGATTGGGCACCGAGAAAGTCTGCACGAACAGTTCCTTGAGCAGTTTTAAATGTGGCAGCTCATCAAATTTGGCATCAAACGAAAGCAAAGGCCGTGACCCGCGCAAGCAATTTCCAGTCATTTTTAACTCTGCCATTGTGTGTATATTCTCAATGAGAAATTTGGCAGAGGGACCTGTAGAGCCGACCGTGTTGGCTACCCACATATACAAATCCCGCTTACGTCGTCCCTCGAACAGCAACGCCTTGTTGCAGTGCTTCATTTCGGACATTTCGTTGACCACCGACAAAGTTTTGGAGCGTTCCATTTTGGACTCGGCACGATGATGCGGCATTAAGGTCTTTAGATCACGCATCAAGTGTCTGTCGCGATGGCTAATACCCCGTGCTGCAAACACCAATACACGCTGTTTGTTTATCCACTTTTCCTGCAGCGATTCAATTATAAAATGTGTTCAGAAATGTTGGTCTGCAGATCAATGTGGATCCTTCGACTTACCTTTCGTGGTATGGCTTCATCTGATGGCCTTTGCGAGGGTAACGGTGGATTCTCATCCAACGGCACTATCTCCAGCTGCTCCACCTTCTTTTTCTTTTGGAATTTGCGACCCATTTGTGCTTTGTGCAAGAATTTCAATTACTTAAATGTACACCAAACCAAACAACGTGGAGTTGAAATTAATTAGTGATGTAAGACACTGCGATATATCTATCGATAGCGAAAGTCTATCGAACTTGGGAAACCAGTTAAAATATCGTTCATTTGAACCCTTTGGCTAATCCCATTGTTTTTATTTTAATTTCACATAACAATTAATTATAAACTAAGTATAAGATTCATATAAACTATAATATCAATCATCACTATCGCAACCTGGCTCAGGGCACTGACTACAACGACTTTCATTTATGCCGTAATTTAAACAATGCCCACCAATACACTCGCAGCAGCCATCATGAAACCATCTGTAGCTGGCTGCACCTGTTTTTTGGCATGTTTGTCGGCATCTATTCCATGACGTGCACTGATCCAAATATAAAACCGTACAATTGCGCTTCACATTGTCCTGCTCGTGCTCGTCATCATCCTCAGCTATTGGAAAGGAAAACACACGCCAATCGTATGTGTAGCCATCGTTGGGTGACGCTGTCAGAGCCTCGAATAATGGAGATACGCCCTCAAAGTTTTCTACATGCGATTTTCTAGACATTTTAGCCATATCGCCACGTATAAACTGGAAGCATGACACCATAGTCACAATAAGTATAACAACACTTTGAATTGAATTCATATTGATGGAATTATTGTTACAAATTGCATTTAAATCAAGCAGACGTCTTATATACAGGCATTTCGCACAGGTAGCAGCAAGTTGGCGCTATTTATTTTGGTAAATGATTCGCAGCAAGTAGAGAAGAGCCAACAGAGCATCTGTTTGTTTGCCTACCTTAACAATCACAAAAAAAAAACATTTGCAAAATTTTAGTGTTGCAAACTGACTAGCTAAATCGATAGCTCGCAAAACAAAATAAGAACCAACACCGGCATTAATCGATAATCATGTCGATTAACTACTCATAGTATACACAATACTTTTTCGATTATTCCTGCCATTTTGTATTCGGCATTTGTCAAGATAGAAATAAAATCACAAAAACTGGAAAAGGCAAAGAGTAGAAGTCTCGAAAAAATAAATTACAGAAAAAATATGTCAGATTATCGTTCTCAATCGCGCGGTGGCGGACGTGGTGGCCCAGATTATTCAAATGATGATGATCCGCCAATGTCGCGACTTTTCATAATATGCAACAAAGCACACACAGAGGAAGATTTTCGTGAGGCATTCTCGCCCTACGGCGAAATTGAAGATATTTGGGTGGTTAAGGATAAGCACACGCAAGAAAACAAAGGAATTGCGTATGTCAAGTTCTCAAAAACATCAGATGCTGCAAAGGCGCAGGAGCAAATGAATGGCAAAACGATTGGAAAAACAGACAGAACGTTAAAGGTGCTGGTAGCCGCAAAGTAAGTTGTGACCTGGCAATATTTTTCTTGCTGAGGTCAGCAAATTTAAATTTTTTCTTCTCTTTTTTTTACATTTTACAGTCGTAACCAAGGTTCAAATAAATCAGAAAACGAACAGGAAAAATATGTGCGACTGTTTATTGTCATTCCAAAGACCGCCACTGAAGATGATATACGCGATGAGTTTGCACAATGGGGTGAGGTGGAGAATGTGACCATTGTTCGGGAGAAGAACAATGGAAGTCCTAAGGGCTTTGGCTATGTGCGTTTTACAAAGTAAGTTTTTAAATTTTTTTTAACTTTAAAATCTCCATACTCCTTTCAGGGTTGTTCATAAGTTTCTTGTTCCTTGTTCCTTGTTGATTGTTCTTTATTTCTTATATTTCTTTTAATATTAACCCAGCTCAATACTGGTCTCAATGTTCTTAGTCCGAATAAGGCAATCGATAAATTAGTTTTTTTTTTTCGATATCGCATATTAATATCATAACTCTTCTATTTAGATTTTACTACGCTGCTATTGCATTTGAAAATTGTTCAGCCAAATATAAGGCTGTGTTTGCCGAGCCCAAAGGATCTTCGCGCACACAACGTGATCAGTATGGTCGACTTGCCGATGATAGTCCCGTTTACAGTTCTGGGCGCGGTGGCTCAAATTATAATGGCGGAGGTGGTGGTGGCGGTGGCGGCGGTGGAAATGGAGGCGGTGGGAGCTTCAACAACGATTGGAATACATCGGTTAACAGTGATATGTCCGCATTTTTGCGTATGCAAAATGTTCCAGTGCCACAGCCCACATGCTTAGAAGTGACAGTCAGCAATTGCGTTAATCAGGATCAGCTTTGGCGTTTATTTGATATTATACCTGGTCTAGATTATTGCCAAATTATGCGAGAACGTAAGTTGAGATTTGTTTAATTTATTTGTACACAATATAATATCAAAATATATTACAGATGGACCGCGAACCAATGAAGCTGTTGTTGTATATGATAATCCTGAAGCAGCTATTTATGCAAAGTAATGAAATTTAATTTTTCAAAACAATTCCTAATATATAAATGAAGATTTAGAATCGGCTTAAGGTCAGGAAAAAGTTGAAGACAACAATTTTATCTAAGTTGTGCAGCTGAAATATATCAGAACAAGATTTGAACTCATACCTGTGCTCGAGCCGACTAAATCTTTATTTACACAGTAGAAATATTGCTTATAACTTTCTTAACTTGCATAATATTTATTTATTTATTGTTATAAATCTGCTTAATCACAGAGACAAGCTTCATGGCCTCGAATACCCTATGGGCGAACGAATAATTGTTAAAGTAAATGGCATGAGCTCAGCTCGTATGGATACCTCATTCATAGACAGTAAGATGATATATATGCGGATGTATTGGATATACTTGTAACATTCTCTGTTTACATTTTTAGAGCGCACCAAGAAGGATGCCATTTGCAATGTGCCTTTGCCGCCAACACAGCCCTTGGCATCACCAGACGCTCAAGTTGCCCAACGTCTCTTCATTGTACTCTCAGCGGTAGGTGCAATAAATCTTTTATGTGTCTTATTCAATATTGTACACTTTTATCTATCATATATGTTTACATGTATAATTTAAATATTTTAGAATCTGCCACACTCAATTTTAAAGAACATATTCTCCTGCTGGAAGGGACTTATTGATGTATATCTATTGCCAAATAAGAATTGTGGATATGTCAAGTATTCGGAGCGTGAAAGTGCCCAAAAGGCCATTGGAGTATTGAATGGTGCCGAAATATGCGGAACCAAGATAAAGGTAAAACTATTAAATGATTTAAAAATTATATCTTAAATATATATTGTTTTTTTTAAGGTCATGGAAGCAGAGGAGCGCAGTGGTTCGGATGGCGATGATAGCGGCCGCAAGCGACTAAGACGCAACTAGAAGTGTAAGTATTTTGGTTTTGGCTTTGATTTTATGTATCTATATATATTAATGTAGCCATAGTTGGAAATGAGTTAATCGCCTGGTCTGAGGTAAGTTGTTAGTGTTTAGTGTTTTGAGAATTGAAATTTAAATTATTTAAATATATAACAGACTTATTGCAATATTTTGAGACTGATCTATTACACTTAGATACTACCGATCTGTACTAAACCCAAAAGCGCATTCAACAATTATGACGTTCCTGTCCATCGACCACGAACATAATAAGCAAAACAATTTTTATCTTTCTATTTCCACAGACCCACTGACAACATTGTACGAAAAAACAGAAAAAATGTACGAGTAGTTTACTTTAAAAAAAAAAAACAAAAAAATAAAACACAATTAAAACAGTTCAACTGACGCAAGAACCGCCCAAACACTACGGAATCAACCAGAACCAGAACCACAGAATCACACAAGAGTGAAACAGACACGGAAAACGGAAACAAGATTTACCAACCAACCAACTCACCAACCAACCAACCAACCGTACAATTGACTTGTTCGAGTGCGCTGTAGTACTGAGTACCCGATATATATAATTATAGACCGGACCTAAACGGAGCCAACGAAACCACAATGATTGCTATGGCAACCACTAACAGGACTATTCTGAATCTATCGTATTACCAATTACCCCAGATACTAAGAAACTATATACATAACCGAACTCTTTGTACAATTTACTAACGTATTCCGACAAAGATAAGAAGAAGAAAAGTATACAATATATATATATATTACAAGCAATTTTGAGTTGAAGATTTCTTTTACAGAAATTATACACTCAAAATACGACATGATGATTAAATTAAATACAACTCTATTATGTAAAGCCCTTCAAGCGATATTAATAAAGGAAATTTCCAAATAAAAAAAAACTTGTTTTTGTTATTTTTAATGCTTTTTAATTGAATTTAGTTCGATAGCTTTAAATGAAATTGAATGCAAAGTGGAAAAGTTAGTGAGCAAATTAAAAATTTGGTCGTATCGAACTATAGATTTGAGGAATCGATTCGTGTTGTGTCAAAACTATCGATATACACTGCTGTTTGTTCGATAAATTTAGCTCAAGACTGTGTAGCCCTGGAAATCATTTCAGAATCAATTGTTTAGATTTTGTAAATTGACTAAAAAAAAGTTTGTTTATAAAAGGCACTAAAGCAAAATATTTGCTAAAATGGATCCCGCACTATTACGCGAGCGCGAAGCGTTCAAAAAACGGGCTATGGCAACGCCAACGTAAGTTAATTAGGTTCCATTGGACTAGATGTGATTTTACAGGTGTTTTTGTTTTGTATTTGTAGCGTTGAGAAAAAAAATATAAAAGAAAGAGCACCTCCGCCAACGGCACGAGATGATGCCCAAAAGAAAATGCGACCACCAACTGCTCCAAAAATGGACTCGTCCACGTAGGTTTAATCATGGTATTTCCAATTCCAAATCCCTTACCATGACATGGATTTCATTGCAGCTACAAAACGATGTCGGGCAGCTCTCAGTATCGTTTTGGAGTGCTGGCTAAAATAGTTAAATTTATGCGCACACGGCATCAGGATGGCGATGATCATCCATTAAGCATTGAAGAAATCCTAGATGAAACCAATCAACTGGATATTGGTCAATCTGTGAAAAATGTATAGTTCCCCTTAAAGAGCTTTTTAAGGTCACAAAATCAAAAGCATTAATTTCTTGAATCCTTTTTAGTGGCTATCTAGTGAAGCGCTCAGCAATAATCCCAAGATTGATGTCACTCCAGATGGCACCAAGTTTAGCTTTAAGCCCGTTTACAAAATTAAAGATGGAAAGAGCCTAATGCGATTGCTAAAACAGCATGATCTAAAGGGACTCGGTGGCATATTAATGGAGGATGTGCAAGAATCTCTACCTCACTGTGAAAAGGTTTTGAAAAACCGTGCCGCCGAAATACTGTTTATAATACGTCCCATCGATAAAAAGAAGATATTATTCTACAATGATAGAACGGCAAATTTCGCAGTGAGCAACACACACATTAATTATACAAAGCTATTTCTAAGCTAATCTTGCCATACAGGTCGATGAGGAATTTCAAAAACTTTGGCGTTCCGCAACAGTTGATGCCATGGACGATGCCAAAATCGATGAATACCTAGAGAAACAAGGTGACACTCAACTTAACCTCTCGACTACCATACATTTTATTTATGTTAAAAATTTAACAATAATTCTAGGCATACGCTCAATGCAAGACCATGGCCTTAAGAAGCCAGTGCCCAAGCGCAAGAAGGCGGCCAACAAAAAGCGACAGTTTAAGAAACCCAGAGACAACGAGCATTTGGCCGATGTTTTGGAAATCTACGAGGACAATACCTTAACCCAAAAGGGCGCGAATCCAACATAGAATTATACAATTTAAATGTTATCAAGACTATTAGCTAATAAAGCTTATATTAAGTTTAATTTTTGTGATAGTTTTCAATTATTTAATGATTTATAGTGGTTGGAATTAGCAAGTATAATACACACTTATGCATAATAATAAATGCCGCAGTGTATGATAAGAAACCAATTCAACTAGATTAGGCTAGATAATTATGTACTTCAAGAGTTATAGTCAAATCGCAGAAGTAGTAAGAGAAAAATGGGTGAAATGTGTAATAAAACAGTGTATGAATCAGGCAGGAGGCATAAATGGGTATAAATATATTCTCTGATCTTGGAATAAGTAAAAGTTTCGGAATGATGGATAGATAGTATTACGATGTACTTAAAATTCTAGAAAATATGAAAGTTTATGAGATTTTTAAATAAAGACATCCAAACCTGGCATGATCATTAGGTACTCCAAAGATACTGTCAGAATGCGCGAGCCGAGAAAAGTATTTATAGGTTGAACCGAACAAAGCTTTCGCCACAATTTATGACTTGTTTGCAATCTCTCAATGGTTTTTGAATTTATAAATATATATGACTTTGGTGGACACACAAGAACACAACGATAGTTAAAAGCAAATATATGTAATCTTGTTTCTCGACATAACAAGATGGTAACGGTATATGTGCAGTAGTGTGTGTGTGCGTAGGTGTGTGTGTGTACTTATAAGTGTAAGCAATCGATATTGAGTGTCGGCGAACCGATAAATTGAACGAGCAGCAAAACAAAGACGTCAGTCGATGCCGAAGAGTCAACGGCTCAAGTTGTTTATAAACATATGTAAGTATATACGTGGGGAGGGTGGAGGGCAGTGCGCAACGGACATTAAGAAACCAGTTTCAGTAAATTATAATTTTCATACATATATTATTCCCAGTGCGTTTCAATTAATTTCACTGGAACAAAGGCTATCGAAATGAAGTGTGCGGCTTTTGCAATAGTCGCGTTGTTGGCCTTTGGCTGTGCGCCAGCTCCCGGAGCAGCAGTGGGCGCTGAGTAAGGTTTTAAATAATTATATAAATATCATTAATTTCAATGTTACATTTGCAGTGATTTGATCTATGGCTACGAATGCCTGAGCGGTGTATGCCGCAAAGTTGAACTGAGCGAGGATAACTTCAGCAAGGCAATAGGATTATCCGCCTGCAGATTATTCTGTGGCAATAACATCGGTACACTCTGGCCCAAGCCAACGGGCATTGTGGTATTGGAGCAGGTGCTACGCCAAGTGGATATATCAACAATTGAATTCCAAGTGCCTGGAAGCAGTGGCATAAACGACAAACTATGGAAATCAACAGAGAAGCGTTGGAGGGATTTGTTGAAGACTAAAATACCAAATCGCAAGACCCTCAAGGCCGGTGGCTATAAGCTGTATATCAATATTGATACCGCCGATAAGGATTTACCAAGCAAACTTACGCTAGAAACAGATGAAAGCTATAAATTGGACATTAAGACAAATACCGATGGTCAAGTATGGGCCAATATAACAGCAGCCACTTTCTTTGGTGCTCGTCATGCCCTGGAAACGTTCGATCAACTGGTTATCTACGATGATATACGCCGTGAGGTACAGGTCACAGCCAACGCCACCGTCATCGATTCTCCTACTTATAAATGGCGTGGCGTTGTGCTAGACACATCGCGTAATTATTATTCCGTGAAATCCATTAAGCGCACCCTAGGTATTACTTAATTTATTATGCAAGAAAATCAAATACTCACCATTTATTTAATTATAGAGGGCATGGCCATGGTCAAGCTAAACACCTTCCACTGGCACATCACGGATTCGCACAGTTTCCCCCTTGAGGTGAGCAAGCGGCCGGAGTTATCCAAATTAGGAGCGTATACGCCAAGCAAGGTTTACACCCACAAAGATATCTTAGATATTGTTGAGTATGGACTTGTGCGCGGCATACGTGTTATGCCAGAGTTTGATAGCCCGGCGCATGTGGGTGAGGGCTGGCAGCACAAGAACATGACCGCTTGCTTCAATGCACAGCCCTGGGCTAAGTATTGTGTGGAGCCACCATGCGGACAACTGGATCCCACAGTGGAAAAAATGTACGATGTATTAGAGGACATTTACGGTGATATGAACGCGCTCTACGAACCTGACGTCTTTCACATGGGCGGCGATGAAGTATCGATGGGCTGCTGGAACAGCAGCGAAGTTATACGCAACTGGATGCAGCAGCGTGGCTGGGGGCTGGAAGAGAAAGATTTTATGCGCCTGTGGGGTCATTATCAAACCGAGGCGCTTGCTCGCTGGGATCGCGTTACAAACAATTCACAGACTCCAGTGATTCTATGGACCAGCAGACTCACCGACGAGCCCTATATTGATGAATATTTGAGTCCACAACGTTATATTATACAAATCTGGACAAAGGGCAAAGATAAGGTGATCAAGAATGTTTTGAAGCGTGGCTTCCGCATTGTACTATCCAACTATGATGCTCTGTACTTTGATTGCGGCGGTGCGGGCTGGGTGGACGGCGGCAACAACTGGTGCTCACCCTATATTGGCTGGCAGAAGGTCTATGAGAATAAACCATCAAAAATAGCTGGTGAATATGCGCATCGTGTGCTGGGTGCCGAGGCAGCCGTCTGGTCGGAACAAATCGATGAGCATACACTGGATAGTCGCTTCTGGCCACGCGCCAGCGCCCTGGCTGAACGTCTATGGTCCGATCCAGAGGAGAGCTGGAAAGATGCCGAATCGCGTCTCCTACTTCATCGTGAACGTCTGGTGGACAATGGCATTGCTGCCGAGTCAATGCAGCCGCAATGGTGTCTACAAAACGAAAAAGAATGTCCTGTTGACGCGTATGCTTAATATGCTTATGTAGTTAGAGCTGTGTTCATTAACTATTACAAATCGTTATTCTTATAGATATGCTGCTTATGACAATAAAAGGCATTGGATTGTCAGCTCTTTCAGCCTATTAATCGCTGGCTATATGCTAAGCATTTGCAATAAAATTTACTTGATAGCGTGCAAGTGAATCGTTCGTCGTTTAAATATAGTATATATATATTTTTAAATGAGATTAATTGATTTAGTTGTGATTTAAAACGCATATTGCAATCTCTCGCAATTCTTGTTTGGACTTGTGAATACAAGAATGTGTATATATAATGTATATTTAATAACTAAAAGCATCACATCACAGTCCTAACTATGAGATGCATGCACTTCACTCGTTCCAATCCTCCTCGTTACGTCCAAATTTGTACACCAAGCTGGCGAAGAGTATGAAAACATTTTGTAGTAACAACGCCACACCCAGGCTAGTTTGCTTTTTCTCTGTGTAATATAAAATATATAGATGATCAAATCAAGATTCGCTGATGTAGTATTCTCTTTTCTTACCATTATTAATGAAGTCGTCAATCATCACCCAAATGGCGGCTATAATTGAGGCGAATCCAATTACAAAGCCAATGAGTAGCCATATCTTTGCGATCCTTGCTCCCGACTCCGATGTGTTATCTTCTGAAATCTAAAGAAACAAAAACAAGAAATGACTCATTTTCTTTGTGCATATACAGAGTATATATATACATAAAAATATATAACTTACATGTTCACCTTTAACTGTGTTTACCATGCAGAAGCTAATGGTACCAAAAATGCCTATGAAGACGTGTCCTGTGGTTATTTGATGCTGGCTATCTCCAGACATAGCATCGATTATTATCCACCACCCTGTAAAGAACTGGAAGTAGGAGTAAATTGTTAGGGCATTACGCACAATAGTTAAATTTATATTTTACTTACCAGTAAGCCTGCTGCAAGGGCGGAGTTCTTATTTCTCGATGTGTCCGATGTAAACCAGTCCCTAACATTATCCAGCAAACCCATTGTTAATTTGATTCGAGTTTTACAAATGTTTGTCTGAAAAAGGTAGGTGGACGACTTGTATCTGAAAGGTGCATCTGCAAAACATATCGAGTGTATCGATTTTAATCGACCTATCGCTTATTGACATAAAACATAAAACAGCTGTTTGCACATCATTGTCTGCAGCCCTGCTGATAGCGAGTGACAACTCTGTAGTTCTAGCACGTGTACGAAATAAACAAATTAATTTTCCGAAAAATGAAGGAAAAGCCAGAACAAATTTCAACCGACGAGGAAGATAGCAATGTAGACGAATCCGCTGAATCCGATAACGAAAGCGAATTGGATTTGGCAGCCAGTTCAACGGAATCCGACGAGGACGAGGACGATGATGACGAAGCGGCATCAACAGACGGAAGTGATAGCGAATCCGAGCAACAGCCCGAAGAGTCGGCCACGCCGGTCAAATCGCGTGCTGATATCATCGAAGAAAAAATACACAATAAATATGAACAGTTGAAGGGCACGCGTTTATATGTACGCTTTCCAGCGAAGCTACCCTTGGATGCAGAGGAATTTGAACTTAAAGTTAAAGCGCTACATCCGTTGATAGCAAAGGCAATAAAACCACGTCAAAAACATGCACGCTTTTGTCTGGTGAACTTCAATTCGCAGGCTGATCGCGATGTGGCATTGAAGGACATCAGCGCATCGATTGCCGCCGAGAAAGAAGGTTATGCGGATATTTTAATTTCGCGACCAAAAACCGATTCCGATAAATTTGTCAATGAGCTTGTTGCACGCAAGCAGCAATCGCTGGAGAAACAGAAAACGAAAAAGTTGTTGAAGCGCGCCACCAAACATATACAGCGCAAGGATAAATTTACCACATCTGTTGTCATTACCAATTTGCCCAAGACTGCATCGCTGCGTCAGGTGCGCATGTTCTTCGACAATGCCATCGATATTCAAATTAAACCCGGCCGTGGCAAAAATCGCGAATATAGCGCTGCCACTCTAACCTATCCAACCACACAAGATGCCCGTAAGGCCATTAAACAGGATGTCACCATTGGCCACAAATTGGTATTGCGTTTCAATACGCAGAATCAAAAGCAGCGACTCAAGAAGAATCTGAAACGAAAGGCAGCAGCGAAAGATGACAAAAATGTTCCGAAGAAACTGAACAAAACTAACAAACAAAAGAAAGCTGTCAAAGCAGACTAGATTATAGTTGTAATAGTTACTACTTAAGGTTTATCTGTATTTTAAAATTCAATAACTGAGGAAAAAACTCTGATCTGTACCTAATGTATCTACATTTTTATAAGATCTGATCGAGTATTGAATAAACAATGTTTGAGCAAAAGATTGAGGGGTTTAATTTAATTTAGACTATTTAAAACAGCGTCTTGAATTCAATTCTGAGATGGTTAATTTTTTCTTAAACTAGAATTTCATTGTAAATTCTATTTAAATAATTTAGATGCAATTAAAAAAAATTTTCTTGCGAGGTTCAAAAATGTAGCTGAAATTTTAAATTGCGTGGTTGTATTTCTATAAAATTAAATCGACTTTCAAGCAGAATAATAACCAAATAGTATGTCTTCTAAACTAAACAAACTCATAGATCGAGGTATAAATATTATTAAACATTTTTACAGGTAATATCTTACAAGTCATAAATCTGAAGACCCATAAAACTAAATGAGTTTTCTTTTTTCAAATAGATTGCAAATTACATTTTCAAAGTTTTTAAAATATTTATTATCGTACACGATATACATACATACATAGATTTAGGTATTTCTTTAATAAGCCGGTTGAGTTTTTTACTGAATATATATAAATATATATATATAATGTATATATATGTAATTATGAGATTATATTGTGCACAGGGATTAGGAATTCGATTTGTGTGTGTGTATGGTATGTACGTCTCTAACAATACAAGTGAGGGAATATTGGATTAGTTAATTCATATGTGTTGTTCACTTTTTATAATATAAAATATTCAACATTCGCATATACAATACTATGTATAATTCACATTATTTTTGGTTCCAATGGACCTTTTGCTGATATCTCTGTGTTATATAGCGCTAAATATAAAGAGGGATTTTCAGGCAAACCAATTTTCTTTTTGTTTATTGGTATGCATATTTCATATTATTGTATAATATACCGTGCCAGGTTGTCAGTATCTCTCTGTCTCTCTGTGCATCCGTTTTGTATTCTCTATTGATTTTTTGATTAAGTTTTTTGTTTTTTTTGTTCGCTTTGCAATAATGACAACAACTTTGACACGGACAAGCAAATATCAGAGAAAAGTAATCAGCATTATATATATATATAATAAAAAAAAGAGAAAAAAATACAAATAAAATGCAAATTGTTTTGTACGCAAGTTGGAATATGGCGAAACGCGATATAGAGATTTCTTGACGTATTTTTTTTGTGGATTTTTGTATAGCTCTTCATATATTCGTTTAGTTACATACATATATAAATATGCTTAGATTCCTATATAATGAGTGTTGTTTTTTTAGTTTGTTTTAAAAATGTTTTTTTTTTTTTTTTTGTAAATATAATAAAAATTTATATCTGCGCTTTTATTAAATTTTTCATTTTTTTTTTTTCAGATTACTTAACGTTCTCTTCACCTAACTTCAGTACCAAGCAGTCTCACATATTTGCTGTTATTGTAGTACATACATACGTTCATTTCATTTCATTTAACATTAATCTGATAAATACATACATAGGTTATTATAAACTTTTTTTTCTTTACTTTACTTCTTTATCCTTCTTTATGTTTGTTGCCAGGCAGCTGGCTCAAGCTTTTAAGGGCATTTAATTTTATTTTTTTTATTAAGGCGTTGAACATCCGCTGAATTCGCGATTATAAACATCAGCAAAAACTCGTGATTTATGTGAATCATAAGAAATGTGTATAATATTTAATATAAAGCAAGTATGTATAATATAATTAGCAGTTGATAAGAGAAAGAATGTCGTAAGCCTGTTTATGTCGGTACGAGAGACTGGATAAATTGAGTGTGGTTTTTTGTTGTTGTTGCTGATGAGGAATAAAGGAATTTTCCATTTTTTTTTTTTTCATTTGAAAAATTATTTTATAGAGTTTTTATCTTGACTCTTTGGATAGTTTTTGTAACTGTTTTTTTCGACGTTTTTTATGTTTTTTGTATATATATATATATATATATATATGTAACCCCCCTTGAGATAAATTACGTGTGCAGCAGCCGATCTCTGGCCGAGGGCGAATCATTTTGGGGTATTGAGTGGGGTAATAGATGACCAGCTGCTCCTGCTCCAGCTGCTGGTGGTGGTGGCGGGGGTTGTGCTGGTGGTGAACGCAACGGAATTGATGGCTGAACAAAGCGCACACGTTCGGCATCCGTGGCGAAATTATTGTTCACTGCTGCTGCTGTTGATGATGCTGCACCGGCTGCTGCATTAAATGCCGATGTAAACGCTGTGGCGGCTCAAAGCGTATGGTAATTGCGCTCATTGCGTGCCTTGTAGAATTTGTAGGCAACCAGCCCAATGGCCAATAGTCCCAATGTTAGCACAATGCCTCCAATGAACGAGGGCCCATCGAAGTGGCCGCAAGGCACCGGTGTTGGCTTAGCTGTGGTGGTTGTTGACGGAGCTGGAGTGGTGGTTGTAGGGGGTGCGGTTGTAGATGTAGTTGTTGTAGGTGTAGTTGTTGTGGGTGTTGTTGTTGTAGGTGCAGTTGTTGTGGGTGTTGTTGTTGTTGTTGGTTTCTCCGTTGTTGTTGTTGGTTTCTCCGTTGTTGTTGTTGGTTTCTCCGTTGTGGTTGTTGGTTTCTCCGTTGTTGTATCATTTTTATCCGGTGTTGTAGTTGGAATTATGGGTGTTTCAGTAGTTGTCGTCGGCTTCTCAGTAGATAATGTTGTAGTATCAGTTTTATCCGGCACTGTTACAGCTGATTCCGTAGCAGATTCTCCCTTAGCTGCCAGTAGATATATAACACACATATGCGAAAGAAAAAAATGATTCATAAGCGCAGCTCAGTCAAAGTTCTTTTTGTTGTTGAAATCAACTTCAATTACGCTTTCTTATTTATATACATCTCCATATACATATGGTACATATATACATACATGCGAGTGTGGCATTTAAGATTCCAATACACGCACATACATTTACATTCACTGCAGGCACTCACACACACACACACACGCGCACTGTCTATGCACACACACTCATAGTTGAATGAATTTCGTTGTGGCAATATTCTTACCTTCTTCTCCGCCTGCCGCTGTTGCTGCCCCATCACACATATTTGAGGCGAACAGTCCAACGAACAGACATAATAGCAAATATTTGGCCTGCAGCTGCATTTTATTGCTATCGTTTTTAATGTTAAATTGCACGGATACCGCTAAGCTTGTTTACTTCCTTCGTATTTCTAGAGAACTCTATCGCAATTCTTTTGACGTGTTCGTCGTTGTTGTTGTTGCTGTTGTTTCTCCTGCACTGCAAAAAGTCGGTGAAAAACCCCAATTAATGTGCAACACAAACATAAGATAAGAAAATATATATATACATATGCGGGACCATAATATGAGCAACTGTGCTTGCAGTTTCAATAAAGTATTATAAATTAATTTGGCTGCACTTACCAACAAAATCGGCAACGCGCAATTAGTGAATGATTAATAAAATCCAATCGAACAAACCTATGAACAGATTTTTTGTGACAGCACAGGCTTGCTATTCTTTCAGACTATCGATACTCGATTGCATACTATTTTTAGCTAAAGTTGCCACATGTGGTAAAAAAATGCAAGCTGGTACATTATTTGTTCGTTCGTGCGCTGGATCATTTATATATGAAAAATTATTTATTTCTCAAAATTATTTTTAATACAAATTTATTGCAAAAGATCCTAGCATAGAATATTGCCTTGCTTTGACAATCAGATATTTAATAAAAGTTATCCGGTGGGCGGCTTCAACTACAGCTTAACGCCAGCTATTTACCATAATATGCTTTTAGAATAGGAGTGTCGCATTTTAAGTAAATATATTTTTAATTAAATATTATTATATTATTTTTATTATGCTTCACATATAAGTAGAAATTAAATAATAACACTGATCAAATTAGGAACCAAAAAAGTTCCAAAAGACCCCAAAAGCTTACATTTAAAACTGAATGGGAATTAAAGGCGCTTAAGTGTGCAAAGAGGAGCGCGCAGAATTATGCAAAGCCCAATATATATATAAATATTTTTTTAAACTTAAAATAAATTAAAATTTGGTTTTAAATAAATATCTTAGATTGGCAGGTATCAAGCGCTCGATTTAAATTTCTGTTGCTTAAATTTGGTACTTGCTAGTCGAATATGGTACATTTAGCTTAAAATTTTTGGTACAAAATATCTAATTGTGAGTTTGCAACCGTGATTGTAACAAACAACGGGCACACTAGTCACACACACTGACTCACAGACACTGGCGTTTTTCAATTGTGTTTTATGGGAGCGGATTTTAGATAAAAATACGCGTTAATATCGTGCAATAACCAAAATGACATCTTACGTACGCGCTATGTACGATTTTTCTGGTGAGCCTGGCTCATCGGAACTGTCGATTGTCACTGGAGACATTCTAACTGTGACTAGGAGCGATGTGGGCGAAGGTTGGTGGGAGGGCAAAAACAGTCGAGGCCAAATAGGGCTGTTTCCAGCGGCCTACGTGGAGGTAATGTCTGCAGCCGAGGCACGCCAATTCACCACTGGCAGCTCATCAGTCGATACAACTGCAGCAAATGATCCCTTTGATAGCGTAGTACCAGCACCGCCCAGGTATGATCCAACGCCGGATGGCGACGATGATAGCATGTGGTCGGATAGCGAAGACAATGAGACATATTCGGAAATAGCACCACCAGGCGGTGGCAGAACAGCAGCAACAACACGTAGCAGCAACCTCTCGCATTCCACCAGCAATTATGACAACAGGCATTTACCTGTTGCGCCTAACAACGACGATGGCATCTCTCTGAGTTCTGCGGCGGCCGGAATGGGCAGCGGTGGCACCGTTAAGAAGGGTATGTTTGGCAAAAGCTCCGATTCCTATATACTCGGCCTGTCCAGCACCAAGGAGAAAATACCCGAATGCGAATTGGCGTATATAACACAATTGGAGGATTCAATTTATCAATGGACACAGAATCATTCACCTTACTCTGTTATTGTGGCCAGTCCTAAGAAGGAGTCCAAATTTAAGGGCATGAAAACCTTCATTGCCTACCAGCTGACGCCTAGTTTTAATAATATATCCGTGAGTGTTATTTAATTTTAATTAATTATTTTCTTTCTATTTATTGTTATTTTTATTTGCCACCGATCAGCGACTCACACACATTGCTATACGTCGATAAAATACCTTATCTGTGTGTGCCTGTGGGGGTGTGGGAGTTGGTGAAGTGTTTGGGCTGGGGGTGCTGCTAACACTATCCTGCTAGATTTTCAGCTTCATTGTTTTTAAAACTAGAATTTATTATGACATTGCTGCATTTTATCATTATTTAAAAAAAATACCCCAAGTAATATGATTGGGCTAGTTTTTTTTTCCAGATTTTTCCCAGTTTTTATTACCTATTAAAATTGTAAAGTTTATTATTCAGTTGGGCAACTACACTGAAAATAACTTTTCCCAATCTATTTCCCTTTTTATGGCAGACAAATTTAATTTCCTACTGCTTTGGTTCGTTGTTATATTTTATTCATGTGAATTAAATTCACAAAATGTTGTTAAAAGTGAAAATCGAAAAAGTTAAATTTAATTTCATAATCTTGACCACACGAATATTATCACATTTTGATTAACTGTGTAGCTCGTATTAATAAAAAAAAATTCATTATATCAGGGACCAAAAATAGCTGTTGATAAAATATTTAACCAAAATAATAAATAGCAAGGAGTGGCATTACATAAACATAAAATACATTCATATATGAGTATGTTTGTTTTATAATAAACTTTATAATTATGTCATAAACATATAATATAATTCGTATTTTGTATGTTTATAATTCAATTTGCTATTTTACAAACTATTCAAAATAATTATTTTTGATTAACATATGAAAAATGATAGAATAAATAATATAAGTATTTTTCAATACGTAATTCTGAATAATAGTTTATATATAAACTATTCATAACTGTTACGGTCACTTACGGAGTCGGCACAACATTTTGTTGCATAGTGTATATATTTGATGTAAGTTGAAGTTGGAAGTTTTGAGTTCAATTGGGGGCAAGTCAAGGGGCAGACGACGACGCTGAGCAACTCAGCTGTAAATCAATTATTGTAAGAGTGTGTGTGGATGACTGTGTGTTTGTATGATGGCAACTGTTTTTTTTTATTTTATTTTCTTTACTTTTTATTGCCATTACATATGACTCAGTGCTCGACACTGTTTTTCTTTATTTTATGTCACATTTCGAAATTGAATTTCTATCTAATCTAAACTCTCTTTTGTCGCAATGAAACGCAGGTGTCGCGTCGCTACAAACACTTCGATTGGCTTCACGAACGTTTAGTGGATAAATTTTGTTTGATTCCGGTGCCACCGCTGCCGGATAAGCAAATTTCTGGACGCTATGAGGAGCAATTTGTGGAGCATCGACGTGTACAGTTGCAAGAATTTGTGGATTGGGTTTGCCGCCATCCCGTCATTTCGAAATGTGAAGTGTGGTATCATTTTCTAACCTGCACGGATGAAAAGATCTGGAAGATGGGCAAACGGAAAGCCGAACGTGATATTTATATGGGCGTCAACTATTGTTTGGCCATCGCGCCGCCAGATAAAAATCTATTGCATTCAAAGGTGGATGCCCAATTGGAGAGCGGTCAACAGTTTATACATACCATGGATGTGGCTATACGCAATTTAAACAGTATTTCCAATGACATGGCCAAACGTTCACTTGTACAGAGCAAAAAGGAATTCCAACGCATTGGCGATGGTCTCTCCGAGCTGGCCAAATCGCTGTCCATCGATGAGCGGCGTGCACCCACGCGCAATGGCGTTCCATTGTCGGAGAGCGTTGGTCGCATTGGCGGTATTTATATTGGCCTTGGTCAAATGATTGGGGACCAGCCAAAGCATGACTGGATACCGCTGTCCGATCGGTTGCACATCTACAGGTAAGAAGAAGTCTGTACTTTGCATTTACTTGAAACAACTTAACTTAAATGCAACATTTACAGAGGCGTCTTGAACTGTTTTCCGGACATTTTCTCTACGCACAAGGGCGCCATACAGAAGCGCAAGGACTGCGAACGTTCCACCGCTGAGGGCAAGATGAGCAATGCTCAGCTACAGGATGTGAATAGGCGCACTGATGTCATCTCCTATACGGTGCTAGCTGAGTTGACTCACTTCAAAAGCGAACGGGATACGCATCTGAAGCAAACACTCAAGACCTTCATTGCTGAGCAAATAAAGTTCTATCAGGGCGTTGTTCAACGCCTTCAGGAGGCACATCGTCAGATTGAATAGCTTTAAATCTGGGTTGTGGCAGCACATCACGGCTGGGAGTACAAGCACACGGAAACGTACACAACACTAAAAAATAAAAAAATAGCTGAAAAACATTCGCACGCGCGCATTTAAAATGCTTTAAACACAAAAAAAAAAAAATATAATAAAAAACAAACAAAAAAAAATTCTTTTTTGATTAAAAGTGGTTTTAAACTAAACGCTAAACTTATTAAATAATATTGTTTGTAAGTAAAAAACAAAAAATGAAAGTTGCATATTTATACAGAAATTTAACAATTATATATATATCTTATACACCGAAAATTAAAATATATATACATATATATTTATATATACAAAATAAATGTAAAAAATTGTATTATTGAGTTTATATTCATTGCGAATTACCAGAAATTTGGAAAATATCTATAAATTTCAGGCCTTAAATTTATGTTAATAATTCGTGTATCCAGAAACTAATTTTCAATGTATTGCATTGTATTAACTTTATATATTAAGTTATATTAACTCAATACGATACATTTGGATGTTTTAATCGTTTGAGAAAACAAATCTTAATTTGCCGATTATATTGGGTTTATAGCACCTTATTTTAAGTCCAGGGCACAATTTTTATATAAAATTGTTATTGGTCTTTGGAGTTCTACATTTTGTATTAGAAAAAATTGTGTTCTCCTAACTTTATCTGGACTATTTATCCAAATTTTAAACTAGCCCCAATTTCAATTGTTACAAAAAAATGTGTTTTTTCATACGGTCGCTGATTTCCTAAAAAGATATTAAAAATTTGTATTATTATAGCTGTTTGTTAAACAAAAATTAGCAGTCTGTTAATTGTTTAAAATAAAATTTAATGTCGGTGACGCTGCCATTGCTGTTAATATCTTCATTCAAACTTTATAGCCTGTAAATTCATAAAACAATGGGGGAAAATTATAATAATATTTCAAGTTAGATTAAAACAATCGTTTTTTTTGCTATTCTGTTGCCTTTATCAGCGAAATTCTCTAAAAGGTTTTCTTTATTTTTCATTTTTGCTTTTGCCACATCTCATTTATAAGATTTTTGTTTTATTTTTTTTTTTTGTGATTCTTGTGTTTTTTTGTTGTCGCTAAAACATAAATATGTAATATAAGAAGATTGCACATTTTTAGGGGATTCGGTTTTTGTTTCTCATATAAATAATAGTATTAATATAAAGGAATAACTATATAGTGAAAACAGAAAAGAAACATAATTTTTAGCTTTGCTTTTTACGGAATGAATATAAAAATTGTTGCCTTTTAGCGCTGCATTGTCATTGAGGGGAATTTGATTTTTGTTTTTTGTTTTTGTTTTAGCAGTTGCTGTAGGGCAGTTTGAGGAGTTAGGGGTTGGTCTAATGGGGGATGGGTTGGGGGACTTACTAAGAGTGATAATACATCTAGATAAAAACGCTATATACACACACACGAGTTAATAATAATAATAATCATAATAATAATAATAATATAACGCAGCTTGGGTTAACAATAATACAATAATTAGGTTTTTTTTCTTTTCATTCTTGTTTGTTTTTTTTATGTTACTTCCATTGCCTCTGCTTTTTGTTTCGCTTCTACATTTTTTGTTTTTTCTTTTCTCTTTAGTTTTTTTTTCTGTTTTGTTTTTTTATTAACAAACTACCAATAACAAATTTTTACTAATTGTTTCTTGTTTTTTCTTTGTTTTTTGTTTTTGTTTTTAAATATTATTGTTGCTTTTCGGTTACCTTGTTGTTGTTGCTGTGTTTTTATTTTATTTTTGTTTTAAATTAACGGAAAATGTTGTTTCTTTTTTTGTTAGCAATTCCTTTTTCAATAAAATGTCCTATACCTTCTATATCTCTATATGTAGTATCATACCATATCAAGTATAGATTGCATAGGTTGTATTTTATGTAGTTATTATTTCTATATGTTTTTTATGTTTTTATGTTTAATATGCAAGTGTTGGTTATATGAACGAACGATTTGTGATCGAACCAATCTTAAGTTCTACTATATCTAGCCATAGTCTCCGGCATAGCGTCCATGCTTATTATTATTGTTGCCGTGTGTTGCTGCTGCTGCTGCCGCGGCAGCAGCTTGTGCCGCCTTCTCGGCCAGCAGCGCTGCCTTCTGTTGCATGTAGGGATTAAAGTGTTGCATGTACATGGAGGCAGCAGCTGCTGCCGCATAGTTATTGGCATAGCTGCTGTTGCTGCCACGCTGATTGCTGCCGCTGTTGTTGTTAATATTAGTATTGTTGTTGTGATTGCTCCATTGCTGCTGCTGTTGCTGCTGCTTTTGATGATGTTGCTGCTGTTGTTGCTGTTGGTGTTGTTGCTGCTGCTGCTGCTGTTGTTGCTGTTGCCAATAGCTCTGCTCTAGCATGTAGCCAGCAGAGACATCGGCAGCAGCAGCAGCTGCAGCAGCAGCATCATTCTTTTGATACAAATACGAATTAAGTAGCTGATTGTTTTGGAACATGTTCTCCATGGCTGTGGGATAACAAAATTTGTTGCCATTATTATTGTGATTGTTTTGATTGTTGTTATTGCTGCTGTTGCTGTTGCTATTGCTGGCTGCTGCTGCCGCCGCTGCTGCTGCTGTTGACAGCTGCTGCTTGGCTGTTGCATGATAGCCATTGTATTCATGCTGCAGCTGTTGCTCCTCATAGCTATTATTTGTTGCCGCTGCTGGCTCCTTGTGAGCCCGGCTTGACTGTCATTCGCCAGTTGCCGTCACCGTTGTCCATTGCCAGGGGCTATTGTAGCCCTGCTTGGGATTGCTGTGGGGAAAATTAAGCATATTTAAAGATTATTTTTTAAAAGTATTTAAAGTTGAAATATTTACCTGCCAAACAGCGGATGCCACAGCGCTGAATTGGCATCTATGCCGCCACCATTAGCTGCTGCTGCTGCAGCGGCTGCCGCTTCTGCAAGATGTTGTTGCTGCTGCTGCTGTTGCTGTTGTTGCTGCTGCTGCTGCTGCAACTCATGAGCTAGCATGTTGCCACGCTTGCGCTGTTGCTGCTGCTGATGTGTTTGGCTCTGAGATTGCTTGGCATGCTGCTCCAAAGGATTATATTGAACGCAGGCTTTGCTGGAGCGCAATTGTCGTCCGCTGCTGCTGCTCGGCTCCTTGGGCAGCTCCAAAGGCGTCTTATGCATTTGAACGCGACGCAAATTATCAAACGGCACATTCAGCAGCGGCACAACATTGCTTTCAGGCTCCAGCAGATTCGAGAGAGATTTGCAGGTCAAACGCGGCTTGTGCTCCACGGCTTGAGCGACAGTTGTAGCGGGAATAGGAGCGGCCACAGCAGCAGCAGCAGCAACTGTTTGTGTTGGCGTCTTATTCGGCTGCTTATTGAAATTACTATTAAAGTCAGCATCCGGATCGCGTCTGGGACGCTTGTGCTCCAAATGATGATGCTGTGAGTTGTCTTTAGACTGTGTTTGCTGCTGCTGCTGCTGTTGTTGGATTAGTTTTTGCATAAAAGCCAACTCCATGGGATTGCCAAAGCCATTAAAGGCAGCAGACGTAGCAGGAGGCGGCTTAGTAGCAACAGGCGCAGGCGCAGGAGCAGGCGCTGGAGCAGGAGCTGCAGCTGAAGCAGCAGGAATTGTAGACTCCTCAGTTGTGGGCTTCTGCTTCAGGCAATGCTTATACAACTCATCCAAATGTTGCAAGCCAAATTGACTATTGTACAGAGGCAACAGATTGCTCATAAACTTGCGTTGCAAGTTCAATGGATCCTTGAGCGTCTTGAAGAATTCCTGCGACAATTGGCCAAAGTAAGGCAGCCAGAGCATTTGTTGCAGCAGCGCCAGCGTTGTTGCATTCAGCTCTGTGGACATGCTAGAGTCAGCGGCTGGCGATGAGAGTGGTGGCGGCGGTGGCGCCACGGCAGCAGGCGTGGCAGCTGCCGCTTTAGCAGAAGGCGTTGATTTGTGAGCAGCAACAGCAGCCGCAGCAGCAGCTGCAACATGTTGCTTGAGCGGACTGCGGCTGGGACTTGGACTTGGACTTGCACTGGAACTGAGATTGGCAGCGTTCGCTTTGCTTTGTGGCAACTGCTGCACCAATGTGGCAGGCAACGTTTGAGGTTGAACTTCGCTTTGTTTATTTGATTTCGTTTGATTCGCATCGTTTTTGAGTATGGCCTCCAGTTGCTCCATTGTGACCACCAATATATTGGGATTCTGTATAATTTCCGGATAGGCAAAGGCCTCCGGCAAACGCAGTTCGGGTCGTGTCGTCAATAGCAATGGAATTTCACGCGCTGGCGATGCCAAGACAGCGCCAAGACGATCCTTTGGCACGAGTATGGGATCCGGCACCTTCCACTGCGGATTGCTTATCAACATTTTCAGCTGGGTTAAGGCATCCGGATCTTTGTCCATTTTAATGGCCTTGACGCGTTTTTTCAGCGGCTCCATTTGATCATCGGTTTCCGTTTCCTCCTCATCATCAATGATCACCGTTTGGAGTTTGTCCACATTGCTGCAGCTGCTGCTGCTCTTGCCCAGATCTATGGGCTCTGCCTGCTGCTGCAGCTGCAACTGTTGCTGCTGTTGATTGCCATTCAATTTGAGAAATTGTTCCAATATCAAATGCTTGATAGTCTCCGATGTGGTCTCCACTTCCGCGGGTATATTGTTAGTTGGCAGCTGCAACAGCTGCGGCTCTGGCGTCTTGGACTTGAGTATATCCGAACTGGAGGTAACGGCGCATTGGCTGCGCGATTCCGATGGTGGACAGACTTCTTCACGCTTTTTATAGCTCAAATCCTTGGGCGTTTCATCCGGCACAACAACAACAGACATTGGTGTCGTTTGTTGCTGTTGCTGCTGTTCCGCCTCGGATTCTTGGGCAATTTGAGGCGCCTCCGGCTGCTTGTCAAAGCTATCAATGCTTAGAAATAGTTCACCATTGAGTCCCTCAATTTCGCCAGCTTCATTAAAGGACAGGCACTTGGGTGCATCACTGTCGCTGCTGTCCATGCCCAAAATGCTAGGCAACTCCTTGCCCGCCACCATATCAGGCACACAAAATGAGCTCAAGCCATCGGCGACAGCAACTGCTGCTGCTGCTGCTGTTGTTGCAGCTGTTGCAGATGCGGGCTGTTGCTGCTGTGCCTGCTGCATTAGATTATCCTCGCAGCTGCGTTTCACCAAGGAATCCAAGAGATCAGCGCCGCTGCTGCCATTGTCGCTACTGCAATTTTGCAGCAATTCATCGGCATCATCGAGCAAATCCTTAAGATTCTTATCGAGACTATTGTGTTCATTAAGGTGCAAAGGTTTGCTTGATTCCTGCTGCTCCAGTTGCTCTTCCTGCTCCGTACTGGCATTGTCTGTGGCCTCATTGCTGAGCGGTAGCTCGGCATTGAGGCTTTGAGGCAGAAAGAGGCCTGTTTTGGGGCACAGTTGCAAGGCCAAAGGCGAGGGCGTGGGTGAGGATGAGAGCGTTGGCGTGGGCGTACGTCTGGGCGAGGGCGTCGCCGAGCTTTGATATGTGGGCGTATTGGGATTGCTGGTGCTGGTCTTTGTCGCCTTGGTCGATGCATTCGTTTCGCTATCCAGCAAAGCATCAAAAGTTGCATCCAATTGTTGCTGCTGTTGCAGCTGCTGCTGTTCCTGGGCGGGCATAACAACAACATGCTCAATGACAGCTGCCAAGTTTTCCTGTTCCTGCTCCCGCTGCCGCTCCAGTTCCTCTTCCTGCTGCCGTTGACGCTCCTCTTCCTGTTGCTGCTCTTGAACTACAGTCCAATCATGCAGCTGCAGCTGTGGCAACTGTGGCAACTGCTGCTGCTCTTGTTGCTCTTCATGCTGCTGCTGCTCTTGCTCATGGTGATCCTGCTCCTGCTCCTCTTCCTCCTCCTGTTCTAGCGATTGCTGCTGCTGCTGCAGCTGCTCGCGCTTCACTTTCATCAGCGGCGCGGCGCCGCTGCTATGGAAGAACTTGACAATGCGGCTAGATGAGGCATCGGTGCGCGGCATGGAACGCCAGCCATTTGTTGTCTTTGTTAAGCGTATACGATTGCGTTTATCATAATCCTCGCAGCGCACTTCCACGATCCGTGTATCATCCTGTTTGACCCATAAAAATATAGGATTAACGCTGGGCGTTGTTGTTGTTGTTGCAGCAACAGTTGCTGTAGGCGTTGCAACATCTGCAGTTGTTGTTGTTGCGGTTGACAGCTCCAATTGAGGCACTGCTGCTGCAACTGCAACTGTTTCTGCTGCTACTGTTGTTGTTGTTGTTGTTGTGATGGCAGCAACTGTTGCTGCTGTTTTGGTTTCAATTTTAACTGCGGCCAACATTCTGGCCTTGGGCATCTCTGGCTCTAGTTCTGGTTGCTGCACTGCTGCAGGCAGCTCCACTGCTGCGGCTGCCGCTACATCAGCAATAGTTGCTGCCACAGGCTCAGTGTCTACGGCTGTTGCTGCTATTGCTACTGCTGTGGTGCTGCACTTTGGTTCCGTTTTAATTTTATTAATGCGCGGCGTATTGGCCACTTTGAGGTGTCCAAATTTTTGTTTGGCACGCGTGCATTTGCCGCGCGCACCGCCGCGTCCGCGTCTGCGTCGCGTTGGCTGTTCCTCGAATACCAGGAATATATCGCGTGCGAATTTTCGTCGCTCCGATTTTCTGTGGCACACAGGTGGCGCTGCATCAAATTCCTGCTTAACAATGGCGGCGGCGTTACTGTTGCTGGAGCTGTCATCATGATGGCCGTTATTACCGTTAGCCTTGTCGCCATCATCGCCATCGCCTTTACCGTTAGCTACACATTCACTTGGCCTGCAAGTGTTGTTTCTGGGCATTTTTACGGCCGGCCGCCGTAACGCAGTTGCGTCCCAATTATTCAACTTTTACAACGATTGTCATTTTATTTTTTTTTGCTACTATAATTGTTTTTATTTGTTTTTGTTTTTATTGCTTTTATTGTTTTTGCCTTATACACCGTATGCTCGTTTTTCTTATTGGAATTTCTTATTGGGAGCAGCAGGCAGAGGCAGGCAAGCGAAATTCTTGTTGGACAGTGGCTTTGCGCGTATTCACACTGTTGTTTATCGTCTTGCAATATGTTGCATTTTGTGCATTGTATATGCCATTTGCCACAGCTGCGTTCCTAATTTAGTTAACAAACTTCACTTTACATATATTGGTTCGCCTGTGCAGCTATGCGCTGTATGTTTTACGTTGACAAAATCAATGAATTTTGTATATGTACTGCCTTTTGCCTTTGCGCGCAGTGTGACCGTGCCCCATTTTGAGTATCGAAAACGATAACATGGATCACAATACACAAATGATGGCGCAAAAATTTATCTTTCAATTTGACATATACATATTTACTGGTTTATATTGCTTTATTGTTAACTTCAATGCTTGTTACCATTTAAATATCAAGTTTCTGCTCATTTAGTCAGCATTTTTTCGTCCTCATGTACATTCTAACCAGGACAACTTCGGGCAGCACGTTGCCAGCTAGCCAGTGTCCGTAATCAAAATTATGTTTAACGCTGAAATGTTTTTTTCATAATCACATTTATTACAAATATATGGTTCATAATCTTCTTAAAAACCAATTTTCAGTTTTGATTATAACCACCAATTGGAATATTCCAATTGCAAAAATAAAGCTGCTTAAAGGAATGCCCATGCTAGACCACCCAACAGCAATTGTAACTTAGCTACCATCACTAGCAGCTTAATCGATATATCGATGGTTTTCTTACAACTGCCTAAATGTCATCGCTAGTCTTATCTTTGTTGTTGCTTTGCGTGGACGTGTTTATTTCGTTCGGATCACCGCTCTTAATAATTTTCTAATTTCTTTTGTAATATACATATATATATGTATATACATATATGAATCTGCATTGCATAGTGATATAATTAAAAAGTGCATGCGTAAATCAATGTGTTTGTGAGTGTAGGTGTTGTGAAATAAATACAAAATGGATGCAAGCAACGATGAGACGCTCAGCGCTCAACAGCAACAACAACATCAATACTACGAACACAGCTGGAAAACTTCCATTAATGGAAATTCCTTATCAGACAGCAGGGATTATGATACAAATTCAACGCGCACATCGTTAACTGGTTCGCCGCCAATAAGTGCGTCATCGTCGCTACAGCTGGACTTTAATGGGTTTGAGGACAAGGCATTGCTGGCTTCGCTGCTGACGCCCAAGCTTGATGGCAGCAGCGGCAGTAGCAGCGGCGGTAGCAGCAGCGGCAGCATTGGCGAGCAACAGGTGCTGCAACCATTAAGTTTAAGTTTGACACTAGAGGCGGACGACGAAGCGACAACAGCAACAACAACAACAGCAACAACATACACATTGTTGCAGGATCTGCAAACGCAGACAACACAGATAATAGCGTACGCGGACAAAGACAATGACATTGACGAGGACTTAGACTTAGATGACGACAAAGTGTTTACTTTGCGACCGCTGACAAGTGCACCCCTGTTGCTAACCAGCACCACAAACATAAACACAACCAACAGCAACAACAACAACACATCATCCTCGCCCACACCCAACAGCACACACATTTCATCACATCCCACAACAACGTCAACGCAATCTACAACAATACCGTTAATATCAGCGACAACATATAATTTGGATGATATTTGCTTTACGTTGGAATATCAGTTTGAAAATCAAAAGCTCGTCCAGGTGCAGCCACCTACTGTGGTGTCCTTCAGCATGCTGCCGGCAAACGAAGAGCCGCCAACAACAACAACAGCTAGCAGCGATAATATGCAGAACAACAACTCTGCATCATCTCCTACTACTACTACTACTGCATATTTCACTCTTGGGACGAGGTAGTAAACACTGGCAGCTCGCCCCCACCCACCCATTCGCTTGCACGCTTGTCAACACTGGCTTTTTAATGTCGTCGTTGTTGTTATTGCTTATCTATATATATGCACAATTTATTGTTTTTTTTCATTGCTTAGATGCCTATATTATTTTTCTGGCTTTTTAGTATTTAAATAAATGTAATAAATTTTAAATACAGTACTTTGCTCCAATTCGGTTGCCTCAGATCCCCGCTTACTTTTGGTTGCATTGTTAAGCACTGCACGCTTCTTTTTCAACACTTGCTTTTTGTTTTGCTTTTGTTGCTGTTGTTTTTATTGCTTATCTATACATTTGTTTTTGCTCTATTTTCAATGATTATTCTATTGACTTATAACTAGTGCTAGTACAACATTTAGAAATATGTAACGCAATAAAAAAGAAAGCATTGATAATGGATTACCATCATTTATAATTAACACAGAAACAATCGGTCATAAATATTTGTTATTTCAGAAACTTTTGATTTTTAAAAATACATATTTCAATCAAAGAAATATACTTACATATACGGGGTTGCCGTAGGTTGCCAGGTGTTTGTTGCTGCATGCACTTTGTTCTAATTCAGCTGCTGACCCCCGCCCATGGCTGAAATGCCCATGGCTAAATTTTCCACTGCCCACACACAAAATATCTGTTGCATGTTTCTTCCGTCTGCTCTCTAATGTGACGTGTGCCTGCCATGGTTTTCTTTTTTTGATTTCTTTCAAATATTCTTGCTTACCCAGAAACTAATTAGAAGCAAAAATTGGCTGTAAAAAGCTAAAGAAGCATACACCGCGTCGTCGCCCGCAAGTCAAAATTTGCCAAATTTCAACAACAACAACAATTCCAATGTCTTTTCACTTATTACAACGCGCGTCCGTTAAGTGTCCGAAATGCTTCGATGTTGTTGCTAATTGCCTGATATATATAAGTATGTTTACGCCGGTGTTCACCCACCTTAAACACACACATATGCAAGCATACTTATGTTTGTGTATGTGAGTATTTATGCATGTATTCGATTATTGATGGCATTGGAATTGTAACGGTATTTTTCGGTTGTTGTTGCTGCTGCTGCGCTGCTTCAGCTGCTGCTTCTACTGCAGTCGCCACCGCCACCTTCTGCTTCTTGTTTCTCGATGATTGTATCCAAATCGTTTGTTTGGTCTAAAAATAATTACGCCGATGAACGCATTTAGATTTACCCCCACTACAATGTAGACACATATATATACGTATGTATATACATAAATCTATGCACATACACAATGTTTTAGAAATACAAAAATGTTGTGTAGTTTTTACCCAATTTCATTCACACTCTGTAATTTAGCCGGGTTTTTTTAATGCTCCTCTTGGGCATTGTGAAATTCAATTCTAGAATATTCCATTGAATCTAGCGTCAGACGATTGTCTATGTTAAATTTCGCACTATCATATAATTCGTGCGGCTGTTAATCGTAAATTTCTGTTGTTTTTTTTAAAATCTAGCTTGAAAATTGGCCATGTGTTAATTTTTATTATTTGAATCTTTTTTAATAATGTTTCTCTGACTGAATTCCAGTTTTCTACTAAGGGAGAGTTCAAATTTTATTTTTTATATAAAAATAGTAGCCATAAAATATAATAACCAAGATAATAAAAAAAAATTTTAAGGAAGACCCCTCGGTTTTTCTCATGAAAACATCTTGCCCCCTTAGCTATGCTCTTGCTATTTCTAATAGGGAAATTTATATTTATGCTATCAGCATCCATAAAAACTTGACTCATGTCTGGGGGTCAGAACAAGAGACAGTTGTTTTGTTGTATTTGGTAAACAAATGGAAAGTTTCCATAACCGTAAAAAACTTTGTTGTCTTGAAACTTTTTATAGTAAATAAAACTTATTTGAAAAGTTATTTTCTTTCTTTTCACATTGCAGAACATATTTATTAACAACCCAAAAATATATATATAAAAAAAAAATCCACCCTGTTCCACTGTTTGTTCTATTAATATTAATCTTTCCACCGGAATTCATTTTCCGACTTTTTTTTTAATAGAAAATAAATATTTCTTGAAAAGTTGTAATATTTAAAATTGTAAATAGCTTGAATGATTTTCCACAATGTGGCTAGCTCATCATTTTACTGTATGTAGTTATTTTCATTTTGAGTACAATAATTTTCCCATTTTTTTTTCTATATTATTTTTTTTCTTATAATTTTTGTTGGCCGCCCTGCAGCTCCTCAACGTCTATGCCACTCTATTTTTATCACCATGAGTGTTCACCTCAATCATATTTCTCATTTTTCAGCACTCGCCCGATATGCGAGATTAGGGCAGGTTGTGGTGGGGGAAGACTTCTTGCCAGCTGTGTCCGTGACAGGGACAGCGATTGGTGGGATAGTTGGAGAGGCGGTGGCGCTGTGGGGTACATAGGGTGGAGGTCTGGGACCCAGCATATAGTCATACCGCAGCCCACCCGATGTCCGTTCGTCACTCAGCCGTTCAGTCGCCCACGCAATTGTTGTTTTTCCAAATTGAATACATTTTTATTTTTGCATTTCTGTATGTGTTTTTCTTTTTGAATTCTTTTATAGTTTTAGCAACGTCGTGTTTGACCATGACAATATTAAATATTAATTAATCTGTTTATTAAAGCTTATAGGGGGCTACAAGTGAAACAAAAATCCCTTGTTTTCATAAATAATTTCTTGCTCATTTTGACAAATGTTTTTGCTCTGCTGGCTGTCAACTGTTTATTAATGGATATATAAATATATTATATATATATTTTTAATGCCACTATTGTTACTGGATGCGCTCTAACCTCACTAATCTGTGCAATAAACATACACATACAAATTTGCATGTATGTTTTGTATATAAAATTATGTTTTGAATTTGTATACACAACATTTTAAACGGCCCGGCCCACTGACACACAAGTTGAAAGCGCATCGCATATCCTTTATTTTTTTCTTATCGTTTTGTTTGTTTCCACTTGGCGATCAAAAATCGATAAACACACACATTCGATAAACATATACATTCCAGCTATATCGAAGAGCAGAATGAGCCAGATGAAGACGATGAGCTGGCTCATTGCATACACCCAGGCGCCCTGCATAAGGACACCGATGAGGATCAACTGATGGCGTTGGCGTACGAGGTACTCTCAGCTCCCCATTCCATACACGCCCGCCCGCCTCGCTCGCTCGCCTGCAAAAGATAAAAAAAATGTGTTTTAACGTGTGCCGTCTCTAACGATTTGTAACGCTGCTTGTAGCAATTGACACTTTTTAAATAATTAATAATCGCTAATCGATATGCGATAATCCATACCTAGAGCTAGACAGTGGGCAACCAGACAGGCGTCACGTTGCTCCCTACGATCCTCGCTGCTCCGCTCACTCGCTAGGCGTATTATCAATTTTGTTAACAAATATTCGCATTTGAAACAGTAAACTTGGTGCGTAGTTTTAGTTAACCTTTTAAACACCTAAACACACCTCTAGCTAATATATATTACTATATAAACTTATACTCTACACACTGCATGCATATAATAATAATTATTTGTTTGCCGACTTACGACTACATAAACATAATACATACATAGCTAACATAACGACCTAATGACTATTTTTCGAAAAAAAACCCACGACTTTGTACATATATTCTCAGATTATAGAAAATTTACATTTTATATAGTAATAATTAATATTAAATTTGTCTGATTTCTTCACCCAACTACTCACAGAGCTCTGATGAAGCTCTCAGCCGTTATAAATGCAACTATGAAAACTGTTATCGAAGCTACAGCACCATTGGAAATCTGCGCACACATTTAAAAACACATACAGGTAAGCTTAACATGTGAATTGCAAAATATAAATATAAGAAAAAAAAAAATTAATTTAAAAAAAAAAATAATTTTTTTCGCGGAGTTTTCACATGCACTCCCTTGCATTTTTGAGAATCGAGGAGAAGGGTAGGTCACACACACCCACACACACAATAACAATTTTTGCAAAAAAAAAAAAAACTTTTTTGCGACGATTTCACATGCACTCCCTTGCATTTTTGAGAATCGAGGAGAAGGGCAGGTCACACACACCCACACACACAATCACAATTTTTTTTTCCAATTATTTATCTGTAGACTGCAAATAAGAATTGTCAAGAAAACAGAGTAAATAACAATCGGGAATTTGCGAGTGCTACTATTTTATTTTTATTTTACTGATAATAATCGTTAAAATATTTATTTTCAAGTTTTGATATTAATTCTTCGTGTTTATTTTATTTTAAAGGTGATTACAGCTTCAAGTGTACGGAGGAGGGCTGCAACAAGGCGTTTCTCACCTCGTATAGCCTAAAAATTCACGTTCGTGTCCATACCAAGGTAAAGCCCTACGAATGCGAAGTGAGCGGCTGTGATAAGGCATTCAATACGCGATACAGGTAAGTGAGATAGCCTGAAATAGCTCCAAGACATTTATAATTACATATATTGTCTTATCAATTATATATATTAAATATCAGATTGCACGCTCACCTGCGTCTGCACAATGGCGAGACATTCAATTGTGAAATGTGCCAGAAATGCTTCACCACACTGAGCGATCTGAAGAAGCATATGCGCACTCATACCCAGGAAAGGCCTTATAAGTGTCCGGAGGACGATTGTGGCAAGGCATTTACTGCCTCGCATCATCTGAAAACGCATCGGCGTACGCATACGGGCGAAAAGCCGTATCCCTGCCAGGAGGATAGCTGCCAGAAATCGTTTAGCACCTCGCACAGTCTCAAATCGCACAAGAAGACGCATCAGCGGCAGCTTCTGAACAAGGGTAAAAAGAAATCAAAACGCGCTCAGAAATTACAGCTGGAGCAACACGAGCAAGATCAGGAGCAACAGCAGCTGGAAACGGAAACAGAATCCGAATTAGCACCACACACAGATATGGTATTGCTAAATCCAGGCAGCCAAAGCTCGGAGACGACCAGTAATGATAGTGGCGTGGTGCTACAACAATTATCCAATGTTTTTATGCTACCCGAAACATCGCAAGCCTACCCATTGTCCTATGCCGCCGAGGAGGAGATACCCAGTCCCTGGATTGATGCGGGTGTGCTCGTATCTAAGCCCATTATGCCCATGGCACCGCTGACCAACGCCTGTGTGGCCCTCTCCACTGAAATGCCCAGTTTTGTGGATCTAAAGCCAAACTTTGGCAGCGCCATCAGTGGGCATATGGACGAGCTATCAATGCCGCCACCGTCGTCGCTGGACATTGAAATGCTCAATAGCACAAATAATGAAACGCCCCGCTCACCCAGTTTGCCCACTTTGGAGCTGAATCAGCAGAACATTGATGAGCTGCTCAAGGATGATAGTTTTGACAATGATGAGGACATGGAAACAGAGTCGTTACTCAACGATATACTCATGACCATTGACAATAACAGCGCTCTGCTGCAAGCGACACTGCATCAAGCGGCCCAAGTGCCCAGCGATGCATCCGGTTTGGTAGAGTTGGACATTAGAGATAACAAGCCAACGCTTAAGCAGATTACAGCAGATGCGGGCATCTGTAATTGTACCAATTGCAAATGTGATCAAACCAAGAGCTGTCACAGCGGTGATTGTGGTGGCGCTGGTTCAGCAGCAGCAGCTGTAAGAGTCAAGCCAACTACAGTAATTACGTCCAACTCCAATAGCACCGGCAAACGCATCTGCGGCAGCAGCAGCAGCACAAAAAAAGTGAGTAAACGCGAAGCGGAAATGAATCAAAGTATTGAGGATGTTGCTTTGCTGCTGCAAAATTTATCTTCCATGAGTGGTGGCGGCGGCGGTAGTGGATCGAACAGCCGTAGCGGTGGCTGTTGTGGTGGTGTTGCCAAGCCAGCGGCGCCTGTTGTTGCTGCCAGCTCTGGTTGTGGGTGCGCTACAAATGCACCGCCGCCTCAGCCGGCAGCAACAGGTGGCTGTTGTGGCGGCGCCGTTGCTCCAATGCCAACGCCTGCTCCTGCTAGCAGCGGTTGCTGTTCTGGCAATAAGCCCGCACCAGCAGCAATTGTGCCATCTACGGGCGGCTGTTGTACACCAATAGCCGCCGTCGCCGCCGCCTCCACTGGCTGTTGCTCTGTTAAAACGCCGCCTGCCAGCAGTAGCTGCAGCCCAGCAGCTCCAGCTTTAGCTCCAACTCCAGCAAATGCCATTAAGGGCAACGCCTGCACCTGCAAGAGCCCAGCAGAGGGCGTGGCCAATGGCTGTTGCGTTGTCATTTGCATGAAAACGCTGCAAGCCTTGCGTAAAGTTCTGACGCGCCGGAACCTCAATCTAATGCTTTGTCCACAGCAGAGCTAAGCCGCCAAACAAAACAATCAAAATACATAATATATAATAACCAAATGTTCCAATAGTAGTATCCCCGAGCAAACCAAAGCAATTATCATGTAACCAAGTTTTGTGCCTGTGAAGAATTATTCCATGTTAAAATGAAATATTATTTTTGTTGTTATAAATATACGCCTTTTAGGATCTAACCTTGGGGCTTTAAACGCAAATCCAAAAGGCGGCTGGCCGCGCTGTTATTGTTTATTGTTAACTAAAACCCAATTAAAGCCGCCTTAACTTAAAATTTAATTTTTGCAAAAAATATCGTATGTTTGGCATAATAATTGCTACTTTTGCTAAAAGAAATTTGCTTTCAAAAAGCACAAACAAGTCTGTAAATTTGACTATGATATTTAATTAAGAAATTTTAACATACGATACTTTTTTCAAAAATTATTCGCTATATTGAATGAACATATTTTTTTTGCTTTAATCTAACGCTTAAGATTTTGTAACGGGCAAGTTCAGGCACTTGATATTTACCCCAAAAAATCAAAAATCAATTCTTTTAACATATTCTCTATAGAAAGTTATAAATTGCTTTGAAAACAACGTAATAAAAATCAAAAAAACTAAAAGCTAACAGACCTGGGTTCTAAGATTCACATGCGAATTAATATCACAGAAAAATGTAAACTTTTTGAGGCAGAATATAAATTAAAATACAGAACAAAAGAAATAGTTTTGCAATTTAATAACAAAAGCGGATTTTTTGTGGCCTGCATAATAAGTAAAAATTTAAAAACTGAACTAAAAAATCCTAAATCTATGCATTATATATTTCTGTGATATTAATTCATATGTGAAAATGAGAACAGGCCTCAAAATGATGTTACATATTAAATTCAAATTTTATATATCGCTTTATATAACTACTTTATATTATATAAATATATTGACATAAAACAATTTGTATAAAGTCGAATAAAAATATAACTAAAATTGTTGTGTTCTTTATAATTATTGTTGTTTTGTTTGCTGTTGATGGATGATGTTCGTTCGCTTCGGAATGCAGCTTTGATTAGAATGTTAACTAAATTCTAAAATGAGAAGCGTTTTCTGTCTAACCGTTAAATTATATCTCTCTTTCTTTCTCTCTATATATATATAAATATACAAATGTATATCTCTCGAAACTCTCTCTCTCTCTAATCCTCGCCAGCTGGTATGGCTTCCTCTAGACGTCGCACGAATTTAACACGCAACTCCGTCACATTGTCGCCCTTCAGTTGATCCTGCCAAGCAGAGAAATAAAAACAAAAATTAAATATATATATACGGCATGAAGAGACACCACCAAAGTATTCCACACACCACATCCCCACATATACACAATTGTCACTGCATTTTAATAATAATAATAATAATAATATATGTATATATATCCTATATATGTACCTGAACAAACCAGCATTGCACCTCCAGTTGGACCATCTCGAGAGCGCCGCGTATGCAGCCACTTAGAATGGCACTGTAGCGTAAATTGGTCAAATCTGTGGGCAATTCAACAAACTCCGTCAATGGATTGGAGTCAAACAGTAGCGAGAACTCATCCGAGGCTGCCGACCAGTTTGAAATTGTGGGCTGAACATTTAAATAAATGCGAAACGCTTGCTGTATACGATCCGCTGTCTCACGCATCTCCAGGCAACGTGGCGCTGATGTTCGCGCCAGAAAATCTTCAATAAGGCGCATGCCCATGTTGTAGCCAATGCGTTCAAGCTGCTTGTTCACATCCTCGACATTCTCAAAGTCGCGCAGCATCTGCGTAACCAGGGCGCCATAGGTGAGCGTCAGGAACTCCGAGTTCTGTGTGTGTGTGTGTACAAAAAAAAGCAAAAAGAAGAGAAATATGCAGTTTTGAGCTTACTTAATAATAAAACGAGGCTAATTCTGTTGATTAAAAGTCTACAAAAATACAAAACTCAACAGCAGTAACGTTTCTTTTTTTTATCAACATCCCAGTGAACATTCGTCAAAATAATCTTAAGCGAAATTAGAAACGACCTAATGCTTAATGGAAAAGATCTTGAAAACGAGCGATTGGATATTAGAAAAATATTCGTCAATATTTTGCGAGGGTCCTAAAAGAAAACTAAGCGACTGCTGGAATCATTTTCGAATCGTTTTTATCTGCACAAATTTTCATTCATATCAGTTCGCTCATTTACTAAAAGCTAACAAACAAACGCGCTTTCAATTTTCCAATTACAATACATTACAAAAAAGAGTGGAAACTTCAACTTTACGCAGAGTATTTAAAAAATGTTGATCAAATTTTGTTAACTCACAAAAACATAATTTTTTTAGTAAATGAGCGATTTTTCCATTAAACACATTCATTAATATACTACAATTATATTGACAGCTAAGCTAAGCACACACATTTAAATAAATACAAATTTATTTTCAATTGTGTACAATCCAAAGAGTCCTTAGGCTTAGGCTTAATTATTAAATCTAAATAACTATGATAAGTGCTATCTACAATATTATTAAAACTGCAGCTTCTTATTCTGTTTTAATGGCTGTTATTGTTATGCTCGGCGTTTGGTGTGGTGCTATCAGTTTCGGTGGTGCTCGAGCCGTTCCCCGACTAAGCGTTGCACCGCCGCTGGCCGCCAGGGGCAAATTGATGCCATCCAGACCACCAGACTGATCGCCCTTCTCTTGCGCCGAATGGAAGCGACCGCCTTCGCCGCGCGCTCTATTCATGGCATGTCGATGACGAGATTCATGCAAATATTTACAGCGTTCCTTGGGTATGCGCGATTCCAATTTGGCGCGCGCCTGCCGTCGTATTAATATGCGCTTGTATTGCTTGGCATTCACGTAGAGCGGTTCCTCATCTGCCTCGCCCTTGGAATTCTCATCCTCGCTGTTTGTATTTGTTCCCGTTGTGCTGGTGCTGACATCAGCGCTGCTAGCATTACTCGCACCGCCGCCGCCGGCGTTTGTTGTGGCTGTATTCGTTGCCTGTACCTGGACTTGAACCTGCGCCTGTTGCTGCTGCTGCTGTTGCACATTGTTGACATTGCTGTTGCTGTTGTTTTGTATCGCATTGCTGGCAACATTGGCGGCCACTGCTGCCGCATTTACCGCTGCCATTTGTGGCACCATTATGATCTGTTGTCCAGTTGCGGCCGTCGCCTGATTGCCACCTGTTCCTGCTGAAGTAATTTGCACCAATTGTCCGTTGATATTGAGATAATGTGGCGCTGCCGCGGCTGCTGCTGCTGCCGCCGCATTTGGATCCAGGGATGTGATGGTGGGCGTCTGATAGAATATAGTCTGTCCATCTGGCAGTTGCATTAATTGCATCTGTGGCTGTTGTTGTGCCTGCAGCATTATTTGGTTTGCTTGCAATGGTATTAACTGCGGCTGCAGACCCCCAGCCGCCCCGCCCGCCTGTGCCTGTTGTTGTTGGCCAATGATTATTTGAGCGGCGCCTGCCGGCAGCATTGGCATAGGTATTACTTGAATTGGTTGACCGGCGGCATTGCCCACGCCAACTGTTGCCGTTGTGGTGTTTACATTTGGATTGTTGGTGCTCGCGTTGCTGTTGTTGTTGCCGTTGCTGTTGTTGCTGACGGCGGCGGCGTTGCTCATTCTTGTGGTTGCTGTTGTGCGGTTACTGCTAAAATGGTTATCCATAGCGCGCAGGTTGCGCTATTTTGTGTGTTTCGTGTCCCTCTCACGCCCTCAATATACACTTACTGGAAAAGCGAATGTGAAGCCGATTTTGAGGGTGGGTGGCACTTTCAATATTTTTTTTTTCGTACTTAGACTATAGGCCAATAAACTAACCTTACAACTAAATACGAGTGTCGGGAGTTGTGCCCCTGCTTTCAGTCATTTACTTACCACTTTCTTGGCGTCCAATCTGGATGCTTGTCGTGACATTTTGCTTGGTTTTGTGTAGAAAATAGATAATGCTTAAAAAATCCGTCGAAAACTTTTTTCTTCAGTGGTGGGTGTACTGCACATGAGCCAGCTCTGCGATATATAAATATTATCGATTGCTCGATAGGCATGGCTGTCAAACGGAACAACTTGCTTGTACCAAAAAAAAACAGCACTTTAAATTTTAATTATTATCGAATTACACATATACAACGAATCAAAGAAAGTTAAATCCATATTTTAGTCTTTTGGCTAAGATAAAATTTAGTTACTGACAGTAAATTAATCTGACCCCATATCACAAATTTTTCTTATTCAAAATGAGTAAAAGAAAATGTACCATTTTATAAAAGGAGACCCAGTGTACCAACGACCAACATCGGTAAACTTGTACCAAATGAGGCAGCCATCGCCGATAGGTTTATCCAAAATGAGTTTGTTTTTGTTTACTCGATGACTTTTACAAATATCGATATATCGCTGCAATAACAATAACATTCCTGGTCCAAAGTACAAGGATCGCTTTGATTTGATGAATATGGCTTCAACTGGTTTGCTGGTCGTCTCCAACATCAAGCAACTGGGCAAATCCTTGCGCAGCATTGAAAAATATGTAAACTCTTTATACATTCATCTGAATGTCCCTGTGACATCTTCGCCGCCACCTGTATGGAGTCGTCTTATATCACAATTATATGCGGATAGCAGCAGCTATGTAGGCAACAAGGTGGACTTGCGCGTACTTGTGGCACCGCTAAGGCTGCAGCATGAAGCTGCTACATTGACGCTACGTAAGCCGGTAGATATGATATTCTCGGATGCACATCATCCGGAGATTTGTGACAGTCTACGCAGCGCCCTAAACATTAGCAAGCCGACAATATTTTTGGAAGATACAAGCTTGACGGACTTGCACTTGCCGGAGGATAGCAGCCTGCCGGTCAATCAGAAGGTTTACCCAACGTCTGTAATTGGCGGCACTTTTGATCGCATTCATGTGGGACATAAGATATTCCTAACGCAGACTGTGCTGCGCACCTGCAAACGTCTGATAATAGGCGTGACGCTGCCCTCAATGACAAAAAGTAAAGAAATCATGAATCAGCAATTAATTACTTATCAAGCTTATCAATTGAATTCTTTATTTCATAGGCAAAACTCTACCAGAACTTATACTGTCCTATGAGGAACGCGCTGCTCTGTTACGCGAATTCCTTTTGGATATTGACAACACTTTACAGTACGATATTGTGCCCCTGGACGATCTATATGGTCCAACGAAAAGTGAGCCCGAGATTGACCTAATTGTGGTCAGTGCCGAGACTCTACGTGGCGCTCATAAGGTCAACGAGGTACGCGCAGCCAATCAGTTGCGCCAGCTCGAGATTTATTCAATTGATTGCGTAGAGAGCAATGTCAACGATGGCATACATGAGGCAAAAGTTAGCTCCAGCAATACGCGAATCGATCTGCTGGGCACACGCTGGAGGCTTCCTGAGGTATAAATGCAATTATTCTAGTAGGTTTATTTACTAATCTCAAAAAACTATTCCCTTTTTATTAGGCACGCCCGCAGCTGCCGGTGCGGCCCTACATCATTGGACTGACGGGCGGCATTGCCTCGGGCAAAAGTAAAATGGCTGAGCGTCTGGGCGAGATGGGCGCTCATGTAATTGACTGTGACAAGGTGGCGCATGATGTTTACGAGCCGGGTCAGGCATGCTATGAACAGATAGTGAAACATTTTACTACAGACATCTTGGCTAGCGATGGTCGTATTGATCGCACCAAGCTTGGACCCAGAGTCTTTGGCAATGCACAGGAATTGCAGATACTAAATTCTATTGTTTGGCCCGAGCTGATGATTGAGGTCAACAGGCGGCTGGATAAATTACGTAAATTACCTGAGGTACCCAAAGTGGTGGTACTGGAGGCAGCTGTGCTGTTTAAAGCAGGCTGGGAGTGCAATTGTCACGAAGTGTGGTCAATGATTGTGCCCGCCGAGGAAGCTGTAAAGCGTGTCATGCAGCGCAACAGTTTAAGCGAGGATGAAGCACGCAAACGTCTTGCAAATCAGGTGAACAATGCTGATATTGTTGCCAAATCCCAGGTGATCTTCAGTTCGCAATGGGACTATGACTTTACGCAGCGTCAAGCAGAACGTGCCTGGCAAATGCTTAACAAGGAACTTGACAATAAACAGAAGCAGCAAAGTAGTAGTCTTTGATTCAGCAATGATAATATTATAGATTGATTGTTTTATTTTGTTTGTAGTCATTGTTTGTTAATGCATTTCTGTAAATTTGCTTAATTTTTAAGTCGAAAGTACTTGAAATAAAAGCCTGGGTAATTACATAATAGAAATACACTCTCAGAACATCTTCAATTTGATACCAGAAAGTAATATCCGAATTATTAATGACTTTCGCCCTTTTTGCCGGACACCCGCTTAAAATCGGTCATCTTTGTTGTTATAATCGGTGAACCAATAAAGCCAATATAATCTATTTGGGTAACATCGCCGCCCGACTGATTGTTCTTCACAAAGATTTGTATATTTTGTACATTCTGGAACTTCACATAACGCAAATTGATGGGCTGTCCGCCCTCCACTTCCTTCTCGTTCAAGCTGCAATTTACAATGTTTATATAAAATTTCCGATACTCTTAATTTACTCACCTCAAGTCCTGCACACTGCTCATTGATTCAGCCATATCAAAGTCAATGGTGCGCGGTTGATTGATGAATAGCTTAACATCCTTGGGACCCAACTGGGCTGGAGCCTTGAACTTCAGCGAATGTATCTTGACAGCCTGATTGAATGTTATAGACAGAATGAGCTGCTCATCACAGTCTGATTGCAAGTAACCGCCAGTCGAGGCGAGAGCATGTTTTAAATTGTGATCGTCTGCTTCATTCAAACATTCGCACTCTTGCTTCGAAATAAATGTGTTGAGCTCCATCTGTGTTTGTATTCATATAGTATTTATTTTATAAACAAAAACTAAACTGCTTACCAATCCCTGGCCATAATCTTCGCCGGCTTCCTCAGCGCCGCCAGATCCAATATGCTCCTGTATTTTAGCCTCCAATGCCATTATGTCAGCGCCTTGTATACGATCAATTTTGGTTCGGTTGCGATAGAATATAAATGTTGGCATCGCTGAGACACCCTGGCCGGCGGCTGTATCCTGACACTTATCCACGTCCACTTTCAGAAATATGGCTTTGGGAAATTTATTGGGAAACGTCTCAAAAACTGGCGCAATACGTTGACAGGGGCCGCACCATGATGCCGTAAAATCAACAACAACTAGGCGTACTCCGGCCTGTGTTAGTTCCGCTTGGAAATGGGATTCGTCGTTAATAACGCGTACTGACATATTTACTTTTAATTGAAGAAAATGCAAATGAATGACTGGCAGGTTTTATACAAAAAGCAGCAAGAAGCCCGAAGTTATCGAAACGGTAAATCGATAAACAGTAGTTGGCCCGATATAATATCGCATTTGGTTCAGCTCTAAAAATGGCGTCTTGATAAGCAAGAAGAAGAGAAGGTGATAAAATTTCTGTGTTCACCGCAAAAAAAGTGATGAGTTTACTGTAAAAATTATGAATACTTAATTATACAAAATAGTTAGTTTGTAAAGCACTGTAAAAAAGTAAAAATGGATGTGCAACCGCCAAGAGGTAAACTACAAATAAGTGCAATACTAATGCTGCAAAATTCTTGCACACACACACATGTAGACACACGCGCTGCGTACTTAAGCCAAAAAAATTTGTTCTTAAATTTCAGATGCGAGTTTACGCAATATAATTGATAAATTGGCCGAATTTGTTGCACGCAATGGACCCGAATTCGAAGCAATTACCAAACAAAAGCAACAAAACAATCCAAAGTTTGAGTTTCTCTATGGCGGCGAATTTGCCAGTTATTATCAATTTCGTGTTGGCGCTGAACAAACAAGTAGGCAAAGAAACATTTTTACAATTTGTGAGCTTGTAATTTTAAGCATCGTTTTTCTCTTTATTCAGTGTTAAAACAACAGGGCACTGCTGGCCTCTATATGCAACAGCCACCGCCAACTCACGCACACTACGCGCCACAACAGCAGCCGCCACCGCAACAGTCGCAACAAATGCATGACAATTCGCAGGATAATAACATGCAACAATCTCAGCAGCATTTGTGGCAAGCGAATCCAAAATCTGGACCCGCTGCAGGCCCAGGACCAGCGGCGGGCCCAACAAGCTCCCAAACAGCCAATGGCAATAATGCTCTGGCCATAAATTTATCCACCCAATTGGATGCCATCAAAATGCAACAGAATACGTTAAGGGAGCAAATCAAACAATCGGATGCGAATCTATCTGCACAGCATACGGTAAATAAATTGCACCCTATTTTATTGCTTTCTTCACAGGTCTGAGACTGTTTTCTTTATAAAATATATACATATATAGATATATATATTTTGCAAACATTTCTGAGTGTTGCAAAGCTTCTTAACTTTCTGAATAAGTTCCATTTTTTATTAGCAGAAGAATCAAATTTACTTCAGTATTCTATAAACACATCCTAAATATGAGTCTTTATCTTTTGTTAAGATATTTTAATATCTATAGGAGACCATTTATTTGATGATTAATATTTACGTCTGCTTCACCGTGTTCATGTCAACTCAATTTGCAAGGTTGAATATATTTCTAATAAGAAAAAATTCACAATGCTTATATTTGACTATTATACATAACCCTGTTGCCAAATCGTCATTCTGGTTTTTCTTTAATAAATGAGGAAATTTCTTATTTAAAAAAGACCAGAGTATAAAAATATAGTCATATATTGTTAAATCTTGTAAGCTCCAAAACCTAAAGTCATTTAGGTTTTTTTTTTCGAATAAAACTTAGAGCAACTTTTTAGAAAGTGATCCTAACAGGATAATCCACTCTTCATGATTTTTTTTATATTTTTTTAGATTTTCGCTTTTTCTTCAATAATAACTATTATTATTAGAATTATTAATATATAAATCCGAAATATTAATTTTATTTGAGTTATAAGAATTAAACTCAATAATAATTCTATTATACATCTTTTTATACTTTCAAACCCTTTTTATACACATTTTTATACCTAAATTACAACAAAATATTTTTTTTAAATAAGAAAATTTTTTCGAAATTTTATAAAACATTTTTTTACCTTTTCTTTATTGAACAATAATATCAAACTTTACACATTTAGCTGTAGGAACATTAGTAGAAGATTCTTAGTCTTATTTGTTGAGCAAAGAAATATTAAAATCCCATTCGATTATTTTTGAATTTTAATTTGTATTATTTAAAAATAATTATTTTAAATTTAGAATATAAAAGTTTTATGCCAATCTATATAAAACAAACTCACAAATAATAATGTCCTCTGAATTTTAAAAATAAAACTTATAATCCTTACAATCCACTGGGCGAAACAGTTTTGAAAATATAAGAGAAATGTGGTGCATGTATGAGAATTGTATGATCTTTTTCTCAATTTATGACAACTGTTGTTTATATAATATATAAGAAAGATGGATTTTTCTTTGATATTAAACAATTGTTAAACTTTTACTGTTTCGCATTGGGCTCCATTTTTCTGCTTTTCTATTGTGTGTGTGTGTTTGTTTCTTCTACTGTTATTCGTCTGCCCCCAGAATATATTATATATATTGTTTCAGCTTTATTATTATAATACAATTATTATTGACGATTTACAATATGTTTATTATGATTTTTAACTATCCAATTAACAATTTTACAATACTACATTAAATTTTTGCTTTATTGTATATTTTTTGAAACGTAAACAAAAAAAAAAATATGAAACCAACTGACAAAAAAATAATTTGTTTAAATAATTGTTCAAAAAAAAAAATAAAATAAAAAAACGAAACTCGTTTATTGTCGAAAACTTAAAAACAAATCACAAAACTCTGCTGTGCGCGCCTACCCAACTAAAATAAATCAACTGATACTGAATTCAAAACGCCAAAATGAAATTGAAAACAAAAAAAAATCGAAAATCCATTGAAATCAAATGCGAGATCCTTTAGGCGTTGATGACACAAAAGACAAAACAAATTGACGATGCGATGACAGCGGCACAGACAACGCAACTGGACCAAATGGCCAATGAGCAGGGCATTATCCTGAGGGAATTTGATGGCGTGCTGCAACCAATAATAGAGTCCTGCACCAAGGATAGCATCTCTGCAGGTAAATATTTGGTGCCAGCTCTTTGCAAGTTTGGCTTTTATTAGTATTTAAATAATATATGTATATTAAAGCAAAAAAAACTATGCGTATAGTTTTAACTTTTTTGAGCTATAGACAAACACATGAAATTCTAAATTTTTATTAAAAAAAAAAAATAAAATAAAATAAAAATTAATTTAAATACCTAAACTATTATTTGCCACAGTGACAATGACATATTGAGTAACCCCCGTTTGATATTGCAATTTTAGGCAAGAACTGGATTTTACAGCATTCAACCGACAGCGCAAAAATCAATGTCGTTTTACAATATCTTTTAAAGAAGTATGCCTCAGTTTATATATATATATATTTATATGATCTTTCAACATTTTATTAATAACATGTGTTTCTTTCTTTCAACGAGTGGCTAAAAAAAAAACGAACAAGAAAACGCGAAACGAATTTAAAATTGTGAAATGCAAGCGAAGCAAGCGAGCGATTGACTTGTGCGAGAGAGCGTGTGACGATCAATTGAGAGCGAGAGAGCGAGAACGAGTGCAAGCAAGCAAACGCGAGCGAGTGTCATCGCTGACTCGCCGAATATTGTGACTCGTTGTATTGATTCGTTGATTCGTTTTGAAAGAGAGACATGCTAGACTTGAAGAGATGCTGGGCTCAATGAAGCTTTTTGAGCGTAGTTTTTAGGCAGCAATAATTCAAATTTAATTGCTTAGATAAAACACACAACAAACGAGAACACACAACAAACATATACAAACACACCCACACTAACAAAAGATACACAAACACACACACATACAATACACAACAAATAATGTTTTTTTTTTCGGCAAAATATAGCTGTGCAGAGTTTTGTACAGAGAGAGAGAGAAAAAGAGAAAGCAAAAAAAAAATGGACAAAAATATGTTTTTTCGTTTGTTAATTTATTTTTAGGGCTTTGGTCAATGGTTCAACGTTTCAGCAAAAATTGCATCTTATATATTTAGTTAATGATATACTCCATCATTGGTAAGTTCGCAAAAAATAAATCAAAAATATAAACTTAAGCAAACTAAGTAACAGAGCAAAAAGTATAAATATAAATGTTGATAGGCCATTTACTTTGTTGCTTAGTTCGGAAACAGAAGAACACAAACAGACAGACGAATAGAAAACCTGAATATTTTATTTATTGCTTTTAGTTTTTTTTTTTATAAAATTTGGGTATTAATTTTCTTATTTTTTAAGTTCACGTAGTTCAATTAATTTTTTTCTGTGTAAAAGAATTTTCTGTTAATGCGTAACTCTTTTTTTTTCATTTTAAATTAAATAAAAATCGATATTAAAACAACTTTTGAGGCTCTAGTTAAACTATTTACTGACACACAGACTGAGTACTGAAAAATAAAAAATAAAAGAATCTTGGCCAAAGCTGTAGGCATATTTGTTTTAAGCGCAATAATCTATTTACAGCATGCGCAAGAATATCAGCGATTTGAAGAACAATCTCGAGAACGTCGTCATACCGATGTTCTGCAGCGCGGATTTGAGTAAGCATTTGCAATTATTTATTAACAATTTATTCCATATTTAAATAAATATATCTCGTTTTCCTAGTTGCCAACAATGAACAGCGCCAGAAATTGTCCAAGCTGTTATCTTTGTGGGAATCCAAGGCAAAATTCTTTGATGCCTGTGTCATATCGAAGCTACAATCGCCGGACTCATCAATGCAAGAGTATAAAACAAATTTACAAAATATGCATCATGATATTGTGGCCAAATACACGCAGAGCACCAAGGCCACGCTGGACAAGTGAGTCTAATAAATATAATAATGATATTGCTCTGAAAATTAGTTTTCTGTATTAACGCTTTCTATTTTGCAGTTATCAAAAACAACATCAAATTTTCATGCAGCATGCCACACAACAGATTGCACAACTGGAACAGCAAAAGTTGCAGTTGGAAAAACAAATTGTTGTTGCACAAAAAGCACAGCAACAGCAGCAGCAACAACAACAACAGCTTCAGCAGCAGCAACAACAACAACAGCTTCAGCAGCAGCAACAACAGCTTCAACAACAATTGTCGCCGGGCACATTGCCACCCAAGTCTATACCAGCGCTCATGTCGCAACGCATTGCCATGCCTGGCCAGGATCGGGAGCGTATGAATACACCGCCGCAGCACGCACCACACGAGCATGCGCCACCGGGCAACAACAGCAACATGTATGCCAACTATCAGCAGCAACAGCCGCAGCAATCACAGCAGCAGCAGCAACAACAACAGCAGCAGCAGCAGGCCAATCATTATGTTGATCCTCGTGGTCCAAACTTTTTCATTCCGGACATGTCAAAGCCACCGCCAGGCTTTCCAGCGCCCATGCATGCTCAGATGCCGCCACAGCAGCCGCAACAACAACAACCAACGCCAAGTCAATATCCACAAATGCCGGGACAGGTTGCAGGTGTTGCCGGCGGCGTTGGTGGTGAGGCGCCTGTCGATTTGGGCGTGTTAAATGCAGCCATTCAGGCTGTCATACAATTGCAACACCATCAGCAACATCAGCAACAGCGTCATCCCGATGAGCAGCAGCAGTCAATGCCGCCGCAACATCAACTACAAATGCAACAACAACAGCAACAACAGCAGCAGCAACCGCCACCAACGTTTGCACAAATGCCGCTTAATAATATGGTGCCTGGAGCTGATTCTGGCGTAGATCTGGGTGCTTTAAATGCAGCCATACATGTTGTATTGCAACAGCGACCCGATGAAACGCAACAAACGGATGATAACAATCTACACAGAGATCTAGATTCTGATGAGCCAACAATGCCAATTCAGGAGCCACAAGTGCCGACAGCGCCGTATTATGATTTACCAGCGGGTCTCATAGTGCCGCTCATCCGACTGGAGGATTACAATTATAAGCCGCTAGATCCGGCGGATATACGATTGCCAGCGCCAGCGCCGCAAAGCGAACGCTTGACAAATGCATTAAATGCCTTCTATGCGGCTCCATCGCACGATCGTCCAAGGGATAAGTAAGTGTAGAAATGAAAAACTTTCAATATTTTATATTAATTTTTATATTTAAATATATATTTGCAGTGAGGGCTGGGAGAAACTTGGTCTCTACGAGTACTATAAAGTAAAGAATGCAGCACGTAAGCAAAAGGAGGAGGAAATTAAGAATGGCACACGCACCAAATCCCGCTCACCCAGTCCCATTATAGTGGAGAAGACAAAGAAGAGCAATAAACGCTGTTATCGGTAAGCAATCTGTTAAATTGATTGATTGTATATTAAAAATAATCTATATTCTATTTCAATTGCAGTTCCAAGAGCCGTAGCCGTTCACGTTCCCGCACGCCCAACACTCGCAACAGATCCCGCTCACGCTCTAAATCGCGTTCAGTGGAACGCGTTATTACGCCACCGCCTCAACGCAATCGAGGAGGAGGTGGTGGCGGCGGTGTCAGTGGCGGTGGCAGCAACCGCAAGGGTCGAAATCGTTCGCCGCGTCATGAAAGAGAAAACAACAGCAACAATAACAACAGTCGCGAGAATCGTGCCGACCGTACCAATAGCAACAATGCAAACAACAATAACAGCAACAATAGTAATAACAACAATGGCAACAACCAAGTCAACAATTCCAGACGCGTGGAACGCGACAGATCGCCCACGCCGCCCAGTTTCTTGTAAGTGCTGCTAGGATCTCTGTAAATATTCAAAATCAACTGAAAATATTTTTTTTAAATACTATATAGTGGCAGCAGCTTTGCCAAGCCGCAGGAATTCATTGAGGAGACAAATAAGGGCCATCAGATGCTCATGAAAATGGGCTGGGCTGGCACGGGCACTGGCCTGGGTTCCAAGAATCAGGGCATCGATACGCCAATTTCTGGCGGTGAGGTGCGCGATCGCAAAGATATGTACAAGGTAAGACGAAAATAACTATTGATATATAAATATTTTTTAACACTGTTTTTATCTCTACTAGGGCGTGGGCAACAATCTGAATGATCCCTTCGAGAGGTTCCGCAAGAATAAAGGCGCCGCCTTTGCGCATCGCATGAGCACAAGAGATTACAAAACTTAGAAGTTGCTTCCTAATTGGTGTTGTTCGCATTTCTTCTATTTTTTTTCTGTTTCCTACACTAGCAAAGAGAATACATTTTTTATAAAGCAAAAATTCAACAAACTAAAAAAATGTATTTATTAACTGATTAATATTTATTTACTTACATATACGCCGAGTTAAGCTATATTTCAATTAGGATAAGAGAGTCTTAGATTTAGAGGTAGTTCAATTAACGTGGTGCAAATAGCTTTTCTTTTATTTGTTTAAAAAAAATTATATATTTCAATTTATTTTACGCTTCCACATTGAGCGCTGACTGAGCCGCCTTGGCGTTAACCTTCTCGAGAACGTTCAGCAAACCCTTGCCGCCAGGTCCACATACGAAAGTGCGTGGAAATTCGACGCCCTGTCGCCGTTCGTACTGTTCATGCAGCGTCTGCTCCCATTTGACGGGACGTACAATCTGTTTGGGCAGCTGGCGTAGAATATGCGACGCGTGCTTGTATGGCTTGCCATCTACATTGGAGTAGACGCGTATAATAGGATCCTGCAGGCGTATGGTCTTTAAAGCCTTGGCAAAAGGTTCGACGGCGCTCTGCATGAGCGGCGTGTGAAATGCGCCGCTGACAGCCAAACGTTTCATGCGACGTATCTTTAAAACTTTGGCGTTCTGCTCCAGAAACTCAAGAGCTTCAACATTGCCAGCGATGACCTTGCAATGGGGATACATGTAGTTGGCAATGCCGCAGTAGGGTGATTCAATGCCGCGATCCAGGCACCATTGTTGCGCCTTGGCGCATGCCTCGCCTAAATTGGTGTCCGGCCCGTAAAGTGTCATGGCCATGCCGCCCGGCATTTGATCACAAGCCGCCTGCATGGCATTGCCGCGCAATTGTACCAATTTCAGTGCCTTATCAAAGGGCAACGAACCGGCATAGGTAAGAGCTGTTATCTCGCCCAGACTAAAGCCGGCAGTCGCTACACAGCTCTCAATGGCTTTGGGTCGTTCCTCGCGCAATTGTTCCAGTGCCGCGAGCGAAGAGACCATCACGGCCAATTGTGCGTACTCTGTGCGATTGAGCTTTTCACGTGGTCCCTCCAGGCAGATCTTGAGCAGATCGTATTTGAGCACTTCGTTGGCCAATTCAAAGATGCGCCGTGCGCCGGGAAAACGCAACAAATCTTTAGCCATGCCCACATACTGTGAGCCCTGTCCTGGAAACAGCACAATGCTCGTCTCTTTGGGATCAACTGCCGGCCGGTTGCTGCTCCCTTCCAAGGGCTCCGCAAGCTCATTTAGCAACTGCTGTCGTTTGTTCGCATTTACATCCTGTGTATTTGTCGCCGTTTCTGTCGTTTTGCTGGATACGCTGCTACTGCTCCATCGGCACCAGCTCCAGTTACCGGCTAAATGTGTTTTACGTATTAAATTCCGCGCTTTTGCTGCGAACATTTTTATAATTTTATGCGGAAACGCGATTCGCAATGAATAACAGCTGTTAGTGATTGCGTTAACTGCCGCTAGATGACGCCAGCATTGGTGTACCGCGCCTCTAGTGTAGGTGAATCTTACTACGCCAATTGGCCGTTTCTTTTTGAATACTTTCGTGATCAATCAATTTTGCGCTTGATTTATTTCTGTTGGTTAATACTAGCATTTGGCTATGACTAAGATGTTTTTTGGCCAAATCCATCGATGGACATTACTCAGTTACTTGGCATTCATTTCACATTACTCATGCTTCTGTGAATTTTTGGATTTAATTAACCCAGCATACAATATATGAAAGAGCATAAAAATGTCGTTCTTGTTGTTTACAGTCAGTTGCTCATTAGAAATTCGAGCATTCCTTGGGCAGTTGCAGAGTTTCTTGAACTCTTTGCTTGAATTATAAAAGAAGACAAAAATACAAGAAAAAAATGCTTTGACAGACCGCTAAGAAGGATGGCCAGAGAGTGAACGGCAAATTTTTATTGTGCGCGCCGGCAAAGTCAGACGCGGACGTGACGCACCACTTTCGCCTTCAGTTCAAGGAACACGCCTGCCAAAACAATAACAACAATAATAACAACAACAACATTGGAGAACCCACACGCGATCACACGCTCAAAGACAGAGAGACATTGGCCCTTCTTCTTGTTGCCAAGGACCAAGCTCGTCTAGACGAAGAGCGAGAGTGTTGTTGATGTTAAATGTTGATGCTGATGCTATCTATGTATTAGAAGCAGAACCAGTTTTATTTTGGCTGCCAAAATTTACCGAATCCAGCGGTAGATGAGAAATGCCTGCCCAGGTATTTTATAAGTTATACTTAAGTACGAATAAGAATGAGATAAGAACATGCATAAGATCGTTGACATGGCGCAAGTGGCGTGGTTTTTTTTTTTTAAATCAGGTTGTGAAATACGTACATATTCTTATGTACGTACGTTGTATTTATGAATGAGACGAAAGCTGGCTTTTTGGAATCTGCAGCTCGAACTGTTTTCGTATTTTAGATCGAAATAACAATAACAACAGCAAAGCAAACAAGTATGCGGGTTCTAATCGAAAATATTTGCTAAAAACTGCCCTATATATACAGTGTGCAGTACCGAAATATAACATAGAATATTTAGTATAATCTTATAAATATTCGATTTCAGTTTGAAGTACATAAGATTTAAAAAAAAAAAATGCGTAATATACTAATTACTTTATGCATGCAGTTTTCTTCTGTCCGTTGCATACGATGTTCATAAATTTGAAATGCCCGCTTATCAATTTTTTTTATTGGTTACAGGGTATACAATTACAACAACAACAAACTAATGAAATGCATACTTTAGCAAATGCCAAAGCAATTTTATATTCACATTCTTGTTCGTTTTGCCTTAAATCATGCAAAAAAACAAAATATTTATGAACCTTTGTATTTGTCTGAGTTGTATTATTGAATTTCACAGAACGTGCCGCCGATACCGTTAGATTTTAACATTCGCAAATTCCACAAGCACAATAAGAACACCAACAACAACAACAACACGTACAATAAAATACCAAAAACTACACACATTAAGATTGGCAAATTCCACAGGCGCACAACGCACAATAACAACAACCACACGTACTAGAAAATACCAAAAATACAGCTTACACACACTTACATAATTGTGTAAAAAAGTATGCAAAGTATAATTGCGAATTGCGTCTTATTAAGTGCGCGCACATTGCGCATACGACCCGTTTCCGCATAAGAGAGAATAAGCGAGGATCCACAGGCACAAAAAAAAAACTCGGCCGAAAGTGTGCATTGACCGGCATCATCCACACCAACTTTAACAGGACTGGCCAAAAATACAAGCGCACGCATGCGTATGCGCATATTTAAATGCAACAATAAAGGCAGCGCCAAGTAAATTTAGAACAAACAAAAAATGCAGCAAATGCAAACAAAATCTGACGTCGGGCGATTAAGAAAAACCGTTAAGCTCTCAATGTCAGTATAACGTCAATGCTGCTGTTGCTGCCGCTGCCGCTGTCGTCGCCGCAGCTGCAGCACCTGCTGCGCGCTGCTCTCAAGTAGAATGCACAAGCAAAGCAAAACAGCAAGAACAACAACAATATCAAATAAAAGTGAGAGTGCATTGAGAGATGAGAGTGAAATTATTCAGTGAGAGTTGTTTGGCCTTGCTCTGGAGTTGTCAAACCTATTTTGTATGCACATACATATGTACACACATACATATTTATGCATATGAGTTGATTTTGAAGAATTATAGTATTATCTAGCACTATTTCGTCATAAATACATACATACATACCTACACAGGTCAAAAAATCGTGACGCTTATATGCTAAAAAATTTTTATGAATGAAATGCCCATAATTTCACAACAATCAACAACGTGCGTGAGGTTTGGCTGCTGCTGCTGCTAACGGAATTCCCCTAGCAACAAGGTTGTACCAAGAGCTCTAGCCAGAGCAAACCACGCGTTGCTGGCGCTCACTTTCTCCGGCCTGTCAGCCTCTGGTCACGTTGACCGCCAAGGCAGTCGCAGTGCCGGCTTCCTCATTACATTATAATTACAAATTACAGTTTTCAAGGTGCTTTGATTAGCAGCCGGCAACTGTTGTAAGCCTTATCAGCAATAGCAATAAATACAGTGTTTATATGCTTGGCTTATTTTTTGCAAAAATAAACATAAATATCAAAGTGTGTCCATCTAAGTAAAGAATTAATTAGCAACTAGCTATCTAGTACATTTCTAAAACGTAGCATAATTTAAAAAAAAATTCGAAATGACGAAAGCGGAAATTCCATAGCATAACTTACCAATCGTGGCAATTATGTTGAAATAGCCTTTGCCAAAGCAACGTTTACACCCACAAAAAAAATAAAATGAAGCATTTTAATTGGCCTCAGCGCATCCTTCCATGTCTGACGTCGGCACAATTCTAAGCACACAATGTGATTTTCAAAAATGAGCTTAAGTCGGCGCCGGCGCGCCTTTTGGCTTACGCATGCGCGTATTGCTCTCTCTTTTGTTACTCCTATACGGGGCGGCGCACGCGCTCACGCTGAGAACTTGAAAGCTGCTCCTGCGCTCTGGCTCTGGCTCTGACGCTGCTCGCTGCTGCTGCTCTGTCGATTTGCATACATGCGCGTATAAAAGCTAACAACATTGGGCGAAGCTTTCATTTGAGTTCGCAGCTTTATCAGGTGACGGTCGGTGGTTGTTTTTGAGTGGAATACAACACGGTGGTGCGCTCGTTTACCCGCCAAACAAAATCACAAATATATTAAAATTAAAATAACACGTATACGCAGTGTGGCCAGTGGGGCAGGTGCAAAATTTTAAAAATATACAAATTTAAACTTGGAATTAGTAAAAAAAAACTTTAAATATGAACGGAAAGGTAAGTTTAATTAAATTATTAAATAAATTTAAAATATATAATTACTTTTGTCTGAAGTAATTAAATTCGTTTAGTTTAGTTTGACTGATTATTTTCAATGCTCAATTCATTTATTGTACGCAATTTTCATATAAACATAAACATGCTTAATACCTTTTATAGACTTCAATATGTTTATTATAGTATGATTATCATTGGCAGTTGTGTTATTGGCATTAATTGTTGCTCAAAGAGGGGTGTGTACCATGTAAACCTGTCCACGTACAGCGATCACCTGTATGAGCTAAAAATAAAATAAAAACAAATGTGCTTTTGTTCTCTGTAAAGACACTGCAAAAATAAGCATAATGCGCCCAATATTTTGTTGTTATTATTGTACTTGGCGTGCTAATCAAATATTGTCACCGCAAAATGCGGAAATTGTGATACCTGATGAGGCGTATTACATAATTTTCACTTTAAACTCTTTGTAATCGGGGAAGTTTCGCTCATTAAAAGGGGCAATCAAAAATGCCATTTGGCTGCGACGACTTGCAAATGCGCTCCAGTTTTATGTTGCTGCCAGATGACCCAGTTTGTTGGCCCCACCATAAGCTGACGACGGGCAGGCAGGCAGGCAGATGGCGACGAGGACAGCGACGTCACCAAATCACGACCGGCTGGCGTCATCCAAAGCTGTTTATCGAGCTACAGATACATTCGCATTTAAAGATAAAAAAAATCAAAAGTGCAACTTAAAAGCGCATTGTTAACACATATGCAATAAATTCTGAGTTTATTGAAGTTATATATATTTTTGTTAGGAGGCCGGTTTGGTTTCTATTTATACTCAAATGCTGTTTTTCCCTTATTTTTACAGCTTAATGTGTGCCGCTGGACGTTGCTGGCTTTGATCCTTGCCTGCGGTTTACTGAGCGAAGCTCACGGCTTCTGTTCACTGGAGAAGATGAAAATTAATGCGGTGGAGGCGTGCGAGCGTATTTTTCAACAGGATGAGGGCAGGGAGAAGCGCTCCATAGACTACAGTAAACATCATCTGAATAAATTGTCACGTAAGTAACATAGTAGTTTCTCTGAGACCTAAGTAAATCTTAATTAAATAAGGTCACAAAGTCAGTCAACCCAATAAACGGAATCGGAAACGGAACTGCAAAACAAGTTTACATTAAATAAAAAAAAATAATATAAACAAACAATTCAACCAGGCAGTTCCGATGTGCCAACTTAACCGTTTTCAAGGCGCAAGTTCAAGATAAAATAATGTATATTAAATATTTTCCATAATTTTTGTTCAATTAATTACAGATGACAAAATGCATAAAAATGAGCACTATATCGGTCGGAGTACTTATCCAGCGGGTGGTTATCTCAAGGTCAGCCGAGATCACTATCATCGTCTCATCAATATGGATGTGATGCCACGCTACAAGTCCCGGAAACAGCATCAGGATAAGAAAATGCGTTTCAAGCGTGATCATCACGACAAAAGATATAACAATATCTCCTATTGCTGTTACCATCAGTGCAATGATGATTTCTTCTGCTGAGCGATAGAGCCATAGATATATACATAACCTTCCAAGGAATCTATAGATAATGATGCTATGCCGCTAGTCAGCAACTGATTCCGTCCATAACTATATACTATTTTTTATATGCATATATATACACACACGTTTAAGACGCGCTAACTCTTATAGAGTAGGTACCTTATTTGTTGACCATGAAACGGGGCCAACAAATCTTGCCACAGTATTACACTTAGTAGAAAAATGAATAAAGTATTAAGTTACAATTAAGTTAAGCTAATAAACACAATCAAAAACACATTATTGTGTCATATATAAATTATATAAATATATATATTACTATTTACCATCTCTTAAAATAATTATTTTTAATTGAATTCTCCGAATTGGACGCGTGCAACAGCAGATGTTGTATCATAGTATAAATATCTGGCGGCTTGGAGACTGCAATTCCACTTGGCTGATACCAATAGACACGAGTGCAACTAAATTAAATTAAAATTATGTTTAAAACAATATTCTTGTATTGTGGGATTATACTTAAACCAGTGCTGCAGTCTCTGGGCGAGAAGCGATACATTGTGAACAATGATTACTGCAGAATAGAAGATTTGGATCCACTAGACAAAGATGTAATGAAAAGTTTTCAACGCATCACATATAATCCTTGCACCACACTCCAGCCGCTGACTTGGGTGGAGTACAATGCCACAACAAAGCACTACGAGCTGAGCATCAATGAGACAGCGTTCCAATGGTATCTAAAAATCGATTTAGAGCTGGCGGTGCCATCGCCAGCTTCTTTAAGTTGTTGCTATATGGAAGTCGAGCGGTCCAATGAGAAATCTGTTAATTTAAAGCATTGCAAGAATTTTACAAATAGCGTACAGTTGCCCAATAGCAGCGAAAGTTTTATTGTCCAGTGCTATGCAAAGGAAAAACTGATCTATACGAATGGACATCCAACTGTGCCGGAGCGTACTAAAGTGCGTGAGAAATTGAATCGTTGGCGTGGCCAAAGTGCACCCAGTGTGCTTATGATTGGCATAGACACCATCTCCAGGCTGAATTTGATGCGTGCCATGCCAGAGACTCGAGAATATTTACATTCCAACGGCTGGTTTGAAATGTCCGCGTACAATAAGGTAGAAGAGTTCCTGAGTCGTTCAAAAGAATAAGTTCAATTGAAAAACTCATTAAACTAAGCGAATGAACTAATTATTGTTCTTGTAAAATGATCAAAGCTGCAAGCAATGTAATTTTTTTAAACTAAAATTAAATTATTTTTTTTGCATTTGCAGATGGCGGATAACACGCTACCCAATCTCTTGGCACTGTTGACCGGCTACAATATGAGCAGCATTACAGAGAGGTGCAATCCAAATGAGATCGCCGGCCTGGACAAGTGTGAGTTCATTTGGAAGCTCTTTGGCGACCTTGGCTATGTGACAGCTTTTGGCGAGGATGATGTGCCCATCAATACATTCAATTACCAGATTTATGGTTTTCAGAAACAACCAGTCGACTACTATATGCGTCCCTACTTGATCGCCGCTGAGCAGTGGCTGGATGAGAGCAAACAGGTGAAGGAGGAAAATCAGATTTGTCTGGGCTTTAAGCATGCCGCCGAGCACGTTTATGACTATGCACTGGAGTTTGCGCGACGTTATCGCAACGACAGCTTCTTTGGCTTCTTCTGGACAAATACGCACAGTCATGGATCACGGATTTCACGTACTAGCGCCATGGATAACTATATGCGTACATACTTGGCGCGTCTCGTGCAGCAGGGCACAATGGAGCACAGCATTGTAGTGCTGCTCAGTGATCACGGAATGCGACAAGGTCCCACACGGCTGAGTCGTTTAGGCTGGCTGGAAGAGCGTTTACCATTCCTATTTATATGGCTGCCACCTTATCTGAGGCAAAAGCATCCCGAGTTTGTAGCTGCGCTGCAACAGAATGGGGAACGTCTCACCAATCCTTATGATTTGTATACTACACTAAAACATTTTCTCGCACTATCGGGTCGTATCAGTTTGCAGGCGATTGGGCAAAGTGCCAAGGATTGTGCTCTGTGCCAGAGCCTGCTGCTGCCGGTGCCGGCCAACAGAAGCTGTGCCGATGTAGCCATTGCGGATCACTGGTGCACCTGCTGGTCCTATCGCAGCTACGACGAGTTTACGGTTATGGACCACCTGATGGCACAACGAGCTATTCAATACATTAATGATATAATAACCAATTATGAACAGGGCAGATTTAAATACCGTTGCACGCCGCTGACTTTGAAGCACATTTGGAGGGTCTACAAAGCGCTAAGAAACAAAGCTGATGATCAACTCATATCAATTTATCGCCTTAGATTTAGGACGCTTCCAAACAATGCAGCGTATGAGGCAACCATTCGCCTAAATTCCAGCAGCGGAGATACTATTGTTAGCGGAATCAGTCGCTTTGATGACTTTGATGGACCATTCTGCTTGCCAGATGTCTCCAAGATTAATTACTGCCATTGTGTGAACGAAAATATTAATTTACAATTGCAACAAATGTATGAAATTACTAATAACTCAAGTAGCTGGATAAATTCATAATAATAATTAACATTAATGTAATTTATTTTTTCAATAAATAAACCATTAAAATAAATTTAAAAAAAAATAAACTTTGTTGTTGTTGTCTTATTTCATTTTCACATAAAATGAGAAACCAGGCAAATCTACCAGGCGAACAGAAAATGCAGAAGGTGACTTTTAAATAAACGATTAAAACAAATTAAATAAATAAAATAAACTTTGTTGTTGTTGTCTAATTTCATTTTCCCTAGAAATGAGAAGAAACCTGGCAAATCTACCAGGCGAACAGAAATCGCAGAAGGTGACTTTTAAATAAACGATTAAAACAAATTAAATAAATAAAATAAACTTTGTTGTTGTTGTCTAATTTCATTTTCCCTAGAAATGAGAAGAAACCTGGCAAATCTACCAGGCGAACAGAAATCTCAGTAGGTGATTTTGTAAGCTGGCATAAAAAATTGTTGCATATCCTGAGGGGCATTTTCAGAGCAGAATGCAGAAAGGAACACTACAACCGCGCGACCGAGCCTAGTGATCAAAAGAAGGAATTACTATTGAAAGATGTCAGATATGCTTAGCATACATTTAAAACATTTTATTAAATAAATTCTCTTATAATAAATATGTTTGTAATTAATTGGATTATTTCTTTTCCTAATCACAATTGTTCGAGTTATTAATATTATAGCTTATTAATAATGTCATCAGTTATGTAGCATACACCAGCACAATCGACACACTTGACCTTTTGACAGATCTGTGTATTGATCGGCTGTAATGACTGGAAGTAATTGGAAACAGCAGCTAAGATCTCGTCTCGGTGGTGATCCAAAAACTCAAACGCAAAGTCCTTGTAATTGTTGACGCATTGCATTAATATGCGATAGAGTATCATTTCCGTAGAAAGAAATGTGTTTAATGCACGATCAATGCCATCCACATTCATCTCCAGAAAGTTTCGAGTTAACTGCATGAGCAGCTGCACCGCCTGCTCCGCAAAACACGTGGCCAGGGCATCGATAACATCCATCAAGGTACCCCAGTTGTTAACATGCTGCACAAACTTAATGCCAAAGTGCTCGGATAGCATTTCCACATTTAAACGCATTTGTCCGTCAGCGTCCAAGCTCATCAGATTCGGCAATAGAACAGCCGCCGTTGCGCCTAGCTGGGAGGCGCCTTGGGTCAAATGCTTGTGAATTTTATGTATGCCGAGCAGAGTCTCCTTAATAGGTATATCATTGAGAGTGCGCATAATATCAAACTTTGTGTCACCAGAATTGCTATGCAATTTTACAGACTCCTGAGATATTTGGCCAAAGATTTTCCTGAAAGCAAGCAGATGCATTAGCTGATGCTATCTCTAAATAGGGTTCAACAATACATAGTCTGATTGCGCACAGCGCTACGGAAGGAGGAGCCACTGGTCACCTTGTTGGCTATATGCAGATTGTTAATAGAGTGAGTAAAGATGACCAGGCTGGAAGCAATTTGCAGTACATCGATACTGAGCAGCGGCTGATCGTCACTAATTTTCTGCAATGTGAAATTAGATGACTTAAGAGCTTGGATTTTGGTTTTTGTATATTAAATACTCACCAAATAGATATCGTAGACGCCATGGACCACACCCGTGCCAGATATTACAGCAGATGACACATTAATGCCCTTCACGGCTAACTGAGCAGCCACGCCCATTTCAGTGCCCGCTACACTGAGCGCTTTGGCAGCGCCTGCTGCCCCCAAGCCCACGACGCCGCCCGCTACATTCAGCCAACTGCTCCTAGCCCCTCTATCAAGCAACGATGTGGATTGTTTGTGTTGACGTCGATCGTAGAGATTGTTAACCGAGCGTGCGGTGCTGTAGGCAGACGCAGTTACTCCAACTAGAGTGGCTGCCATTAGAATGGGCGGCGCTACAGGCGTCAACAAAGTGGCAACAAGTGGGACGCTGGCTGCCAAACCACCAAAGGTAGCCATCGTGTCTCCTGCGTGAAGCATTTGTTGATTAGCACGCGACGCAGGCGTTAAATACACCATTAAGTGTACACCATTGTCTTCATCGTTTGTGAAGCTATATATGCCCTGGCTAGGAGCAATCATTGTGCCTTTGGGCAATGTGTTGTGATTGACATACTGCCGCCAGTTGCCATACACGCGTCCGTACTCATCAATGAAGATCATGCAGCAGCCTTCGCTGCTACCGCTCTCCTCCCTAAGGCATTTGCGTGTGCGTATGACGGGATGACAGCTAAATTCCGTGGAGTGTAGTGCCAACTCGGGATCAGTTTCATTTGTAACCAGCACATATATAATCGCCGATAGCAATATGCGATTTGTGTATCTTCTTTGCTGCCAAACATTATCAAATACCCGCTGTCGTTGCCTGTTCACAGCTTTTATCTGCTTAAAACTATTCTGGAATATTAGATTCGCAATTTTTTGTTTTAGCACATCCTCCTGATCCGGTGACAGTCTGCAAAGAGTTTTGATTAGATAATGTTGAAGTTTAAAAATTTATTGCACCTACGAGTCCCAAATGATTTCTGATCGCAGGCCACTGGCCAGTGCAAAGTCCTTTTGCACATTGTAAACAGAGCGCGTCATTCTTTACCTATACCGCAAAGAAAGGTATATTTAATCTTTTACTTATCAATTTATACAGTATTATATTTTATTTCCTGACACACTTATAATACTCTCAGAAAGAGTATACAAATTCGTCATCAGTCCGTTTGACGTTATTTTGTGTTGTCAAGGAAACTTGATAAAGATGTTACAAAATTTGCATTTTTATGTAACTTTGGAGAAAACTATAGATTAGTTACAACTATTGATGTACAAATTTACAATAAACTAAAGTATTTCTATTGTTTTAGGTTTAAATTTAGGTATTGGAACGTTACCTGAAATCGCCCTCTTGCCTACGCGCGAATCACTGAAACGATTCGCAGGGCTACCGATATTTACTAAATTTTTTTTTCTTCGATAAATCAGTGTCATCGATACTTTTTATACAGATGCTGCTGGGTCCCTGGCATTTTGTTTATAACTAATATAAGTGGCTGCCGGACGAAGAAGCTGGTGCTCTTAAATGTGTGAAAATTTGAACAGTCAATATTTAATTAAAGAAACTAAACTACTATTAAAACCATATGTGGCAAACGAACTGCAATTACAAGTAATTTACGTAAGAATTATAAAAAAATTGCGCAGTGCAGACACAAGTCAAACTCAACTAAATCGGTTTTTGGCCAGAACTAAAAAAAAGTGTACACACACGCATACATAGACGTAACAAGAACATACACTTATGTGCATACATATGTTTGCTTATACATTTGTATGAACATATATTCATATATGTATGTATATTTAAGCCGAAACCAACAACTAACGATTCACCATTCGACATTGAAGATTAGGCGTGAGCCACCACCTGTATGTTTATGGCGACGTCGGCACAGTGTTACGAATAATTTTAACAATAGTGCGTATATTTGTTGTTAATAATAGTACATACAAATACATATGCGCAGTTTGAAATTTCTCTGGTCGCCTGTTATTTATATATATTTAACTATTTATGGCTTCAAATGCACAGCTCGGAAAGATCATATTGTTAATCGCAATTGCCGTATTTGTTTACTATTTCTTCTGGGTAGCATTTCTGCCGTTTATGATACTTGATGAAGGTAAGTTTTAATTTTATAATTTGTATTTGATTGTTAGCTTAAATTAACTATTTACGACGCTTGCAGTTGCCGCCATTCATTCTGTGCCATGCGGCTTTTGTGTAGTAATTATAGAGTGCCGCGCACAGATTAAATTTGTTTTTGTGCGATAAATACAATTACACACACATGTATACAAACATACACACATTTATATACGCATACATCTGCTGTGATGATGCTATAACCTGTGTGTTTTGTATGGTAACTCAAAATATATTTGTTTTTTTATAGCACACAGTTTATGGGTACGTTTGCCACATATGGTACAAATGTACCAAAGGCGTGATATCAAGCCTTTGGTACAGTGAACCTCTTGTGCAAAAATTGTACAATTTGTTATTTTTATGGCAACCAGTGTTTTGTGCGTTCTCGTATTTTTATAGCAGACATTTTATGGGCAACACTTTTATCAACCATAAACTACTGCAACATTGTAATAGAATTTTCGTAATGATTGCATTTAATTTTAATTTGAGAAAAAAAAATCATTAATAAAATAAAATGTCTAAATTACTCACGTCTTTTTAGTTGATTTTGATTGATTTTATCGTCTGCCTTAGAGGGTATTTTATAGTCCATATAAGTATGATTATTTTTTGATTTTCTACACGTGCACGCAACCTCCTGCCTCACAAAAGTTGCAAATGTGAATTCTTTACAATTTGACAAACAAACAATGTCAAGGTCGTTTTATCAGCTAACTAATGTTCTTCTCTCTTTCTGCCTTAGGTAATCCCATTCGCTCGTTCTTTCCGCCGCTGAAATACGCCTTCCTTGTGCCCACCGTGTTTGGGGTCATTTGCCTGGGCGGCATTGCCCTTTTCTCGTTCTATCATATTTGGAGCTTGACGCAGGCAAAGAAGCATTTAAGAGCGACACGTTAAACGGTAAGTAGAATCAACAAGACGACGTCAATAATAAGGTCGCACATCGTTCAAAGATTAAGCGATAATTAATAATATAATTATTTTTAAACAGCAAAAAAATAGCAGGCTGTTCAGCAGAGCTGCTCAGCAGTTGGCAACAAGATGCCTCAGTGGCTGGTCATTGGCATCTCGGGCGTTACCTGCGGCGGGAAGACAACGTTGGCTCACAGCTTACGTGATTATTTCAAAGGACTACGCAATGCGCCGCTATGGAATACACCGTATACAATTGGCGAGGTGCAGCTTATCGCACAGGATGACTATTTTCTTCCAGTCGATGACAGGCGACACAAGCGTGTTGATAATTTAAATGCCATTAACTTTGAGCTCATCACATCGCTGAATATGAAGCAAATGTTGTCGGATATAGCGCAAATTATTAATGGACCCACAGAACAAATGTCAAATTATGCAAATTTTGAGCATTATGCATTGCAATACCAGCAGCAGCAACAATTGCAGCAGCAGCAGCAACAACAGCATCAGCCGCAGCCATACAATTCGAAATATTATCATTTACACGTCAAACATTTAATAAATGCTGCTAATCAATATCCACTACATCAGCAGCGTCTTCATGCCCATCAGCTCCAACAGCAACAACAACAGTCGCAGCATCAGCAACATAGACATCATCATCCTCCACAGCATGCGGATCATATGATGCGTCTCAATATAAATGCACAAATTGCAGCCCAGATACGTGATAAGAAAATCAATGTGCTATTGGTTGAGGGTTTCATGATCTTTAATCAACCCGAACTGCTGGCGCTGTGTCATCTGAAATATCACTTTCATTTGCCATATGAGAAATGTTATCAACGTCGCATTAAACGCACCTATGATCCACCCGATGTCACCGGCTACTTTGAGCTCTGCGTCTGGCCGTACTATGAGCGTAACTTTGCCGATTATCGCGAGTGCAAGGATATAACATTTCTAAATGGTGAAATTGGCAAAGAGAAGATATTCAAGTTTGTGCTACAGCGCATTGTTCACTATTTTGAGGAGCGTTGCGATGTACCAACGGCTGCTTCACCCGTTGCCGCCTGTCCGCCGCAACAGAAACGTTTCGGCATGCTCTATATGGCCACAGCAGGCAACAGCAGCAGCGGCAGCAGTAACAACAATCATATGCCAACCATGACGTGCCCTATGGAGCAGTAACCTATCCAATAATGTGGATAAAATATTGTAAACATCATAAGATAATCTAAATGATGACTTCATTCATCAATTGGCTTATCAAATGGTTGTACATCGGGTTGGATCTGTGTAAAATATAAATATATATAAGTATACCTAGGTAAATGGGTAAAATCTTTGTAAAAACCTAAAACTAAAATAATTACAATTGTACATTCAGACATAATTTTACAATATTGAAATATGAAAAATTGTTTAAACATTTGCTTTAGTTAGTTTTACTGGTAGTTTGTATTTAGTTTAAGCGACTAGTTTAAGCACATAACATGACATTCTCACTGTAAACGGATTGTGAAAGATGTTTAATGAAAATGGTTCAGGAATACATTTAGCTGTGCTAATCTAATATTTACCTAAGCCTAAAACTATATATTAATTAATTGAAAAGTAAAAAAAAACACATGAATGAAATTCAATATGAATAATTATAATCTGAAAATTAATTTAAGTTCTTGAGGGTTGAGCAAGGCAGTTTGCAAACAGCTTGTAAATATTTGTATGTACCATGTTTTACTGCTTTTAATTATATATATATTTAAATTTATGAACTACAAATTTTTTTTTCTTGTGCGAAACAAAACACACATATATTATATATATAAATCAAATAAAAATATATATATTTACCCCTTGGAGAAAAGCAAAAAAATTGGGCTTAACTTAATTTTGTTGTTTATTTTATTGCAGTTTTCTCTGGAACGGTTTGAATGCGTTGTAAGTGCCTCGAACACAAAATGTTAAAAAATAAATACAATTAAATATATTATGCTTGGATTAGTTAAATCGTCGGAACATTTTTTCATTGCTGATTATTTTTGCCAATTGAATTTGAATGATGAAGTGATTAAAGTTGCCTCTGACTGCGGCATTTTCTCTTTTTTTGTTGCTTACAAGGATTCGATTATATCAATGTTAATAACTTTATGCTTAAATATGCTTGCATATATTCTGCTTTAATCCAGAAGTCGCTTCTGTAATGAAAAATTACAAAGAACAAGCTATAATTATTCAAATTTTAATATATTAATTTTGATTTTTAGCTTTGATTAGTCAAAATAATTATTATTGCATAATTTTGGAACAAAAAAAATAAAAGTTATATTCCAATATATATGAGAGAAACTCAAAAATAATTATTGTGATTTTTAAAAATTAATTAAAATTAAATTTTTACAATCCCTAGTAAAAAGAATATCAATAATTAAATAATTTAACGCACACTTACTAATTTTAGAGCGCATCCCAATCTGTTTGACTGTTGTAGACCTCCTCCTCCAACCACACAGCATAATTGGCCTTAAAGTAATCTGTCAGCTCCACCTTGCGATCCCACCAGCCGGAATGGCCAAAGAACGCAAAGTCTGAATGCGTGAGTATCTCATCACTGGGAAAGCCACCTTCTACGCCATAATCATGAAGCTGTTGATTCTGCTGATTGCTGCCAGGATTGCCACCACCGATGCCGCCACTGCTGCCATTGCCATAGCCATTGGTGTCCCTATCGCCGCCACTATTGGCGCTGCCATTGCCCGTCGCATGCATATTGGATTGTTGGGCATTTTCAGCGTTTTGTGCGGCGGTTCCATTATTGCCGCTGCCACCACCTGCACCACATTTCTGTGTGGCCTCCGGATAGCGACGCAAATTGAAGCGATCAACGCAGGCGCGTAGCGTGCACTCCTCCGCTTGAAAATCCCAGGGACGCGACTCTAAATCATTGCCATAGGCCCAGTCATCATTGAGGCGATGTCGCACCTTTGAATAAATGGCACTCAGAGTCTTCATATTGGATTTGCGCCACTGACGGCCCAAGTATTTCGTTTGCATCTTCAACAGCTTCAGCACATACAGCTGCATCATGGCATGTCGCACCTTTAAAGTCTTCTTTAATATGGGCGCCGATTTAAATACGACCAGCATCATGACACGCGAATGTTTCCATTTGATCAGTTTGTTGAGTATACGCAGCAAATTAATACAGGAGAAGACATTACGCCAGGAGTAGGGTTTATCGGACATTTCACCGCCATAAACAAAACTATCGCCGCTTAAATCCGGCTGCTCACCAATTACACACGACGGAAAGTCAAGTAATGGAATCGAATTCTTGGTATTCACATATTCCGTAATTGTTTGATTGAAGAACTTCAATACCAAGGGTATACAATTGGCGAATACCAGATGCTGGGACATAAACTCAAACTGATAGACATGATTGATCTTGAAATGCTTCAGATAGAGCAATATTATGGCGGATACGGCCTTCACAATGATCTCCTTGTGACGACCCATGTCAACGGTCAGCTTTGTCGATTGTGTCGCCGTTAAGGGCATCTTTTTGGGCAGCACATCGGCCATTATATTGATGCTTTCCGTTTTGGACTTGGATGTGGGCGAAGCGGCCAGCAAGACCTTGAGCAATGCTATCATATATTGCGGCAAATTGGGCAATATGGCCTGATAGAGTATCTCAGCTGGTGTCAATTTAATTTCATCTTCATGCGTTGAAATTGGATTGCGTGCAATGTCCTCCTCCTTCTTGATCTGCATATCGGCCAGACTGATGTACATATGACGCTGCAGCGTCTTAAAACCCTCATGTATGGGTTGTGGCAGACCCGCCAAACTCTCATGATCCCCAATTAAAGAATAGCCAATGAATTTGTTCCGTGATATATCCAAGAATTGATCAATATCCTTCTGTCGCACCTTGGGCGTCCATGGCAAACGTGCCGTTATCTGCACCGCAGGCATTGCGGGCGGCGGCTGTGTAAGATTTGGTTGATTATTTGGATTTGCGGTCGTTGTGCTGCTGTTGTTGCCACCCGATGTGGAAGCGGAGGGATCGTCAAAGGTTCGATAAAACTGTGAAAGTTCATCCTCGCCATTATTGCCAGTATTACTGCCTGTAGATGGATTTCCATTATTAGCATTCGGTCCGCCTTCATTGCCCGACAACTCCATATCAATCTGCTCCGGTTCATCCAGAAAGCGCTGCTTCATCAGCGAACGTCTGTTAAGAAATAGAGATGAAGATTTATTAAATATTGCAAAGAAAAACAAGAAAAAAACGTTTGTATATTCAAAACTCACTTAAAATTCCGTTTAGGATACTGATTCTCTAGGATATCCGTGGCCGTGGCTGGTGGTGAGCTGGCACGCATGCACTTGGTTACCTCCAAAGTATCCTCAGTGATCGGATCCAGCCCGACCTTCAATCTGTACTCATTCTTGAGATTCTTTAGAACATCCATGCCGCCCAGTCCCAGCAGTGAGACTTTCCACAGCAACAGCACAACCTTTTTCATAGGAAATTGTGGTGCAGCGCCGCTACAGAAGCGTGTTATCATGCCCAGAAGTTTGACGGCAAGCAGCTCGCCATCCGGCAACGGACTGTTGATCTCCTGCACAAAGGACTCGGCCAGTTGCTTGTAATCCTCACTGCCCTTTTCGCGCTCATCGCGTATTGTCTCCGTTATGATGTACAGCACCGAGAGTATTACTCGAATATCTGTGGAATCCACCAGCGTTACATTGGTGATCTTAACCGCCACAATATCCGGTGAGCAGGCGGTTTCAATCTCCATGTTGAGCAAATCAATGAAGGATGAGAAGACGCCCAGCTGATAAAGAACAATGACATTGTCACGCGTATTCTGATGCTGCTCCTCATCGGATTGCACTTCAGCCCAACAGCCCTGCGCCAAATAGAGAATACACCGAGCTGCCTGCATGCGAAATGTTCGATCGGAGACCTCCAATTGATCAACCAGTTTCATCACAATGCTGCGCTGTGAGGCGGCATCCTGCTTCTGCCAATTGGGTGGCAGTTCATACAGTTCCATTTGATCTTCGAATGCTTTCACATTCATTTGAAATTCACTGAACTCTGTGTAGCTGTAGAGCTCAGCGATTTCATTTTGATAGCTATCCACATCGGAGTATATGAAATCCAGATCGGGGCCATCGCTGTTGGCGTCCACATCGTGTGTATCCTGCTCGAATGAGTTGTTTATGGATGAAAGCATCATTTAGAGGCTGTTTTGTTCTTCTGGACAAACTACAAAAATGCGAGCGTGTAGGTGTGTGCGTGTGTGTGTGTATAATATGTATGTATGGAAATTGTGTATCCTTGTTGGCAGTACGGCGTACGGCTGCTAAAGGGCGCGCCTTTTCGTCACTACACTTTGCCAGAAACGCGCATAATACTATTTGTGTTTTATACACTGCTTTACATTGTTAATTTTGCAAACATAACTATTTAGCCAAAAATCGAGCACAAAAGAAGAAAAAAGTTTAAGTGTGACCAAAGTGGGTTATCATTTTAGCACCATTATTTGCACATATCGATAACAAACATCGATGTGCGCCCATCGCGCCCTGAAGAAGCTATTTATGTGTACTGCGCGTTGGTGCCGGTAACAGTTTTCATTTGGACTTCACAACAAAACGATTACGAAATAAGTAAGCGGCGTTACAATAATAAATAATAATAATAAAAAAATAGTCAAACAAAGTATTGTTGTAAGTCCTTTAACTACAGTCATTTAATACGAACAACATGTGAAAATTCAAGTTATTACTACGACGCTATTAGTTTGGTCCGTTATTCAGTAATTATGCTGGTCGCACACGATACAATTGGTTGGTACAACCAGCTGGCCATACACAAATTCTGTACAAGGTGAATTTAAATTAGATTTTTTTTATTTTAAGCCATACAAGCAAGCAGTAAAAATCAGTATTTGAACATTAATCAGATCAATGCACATTCCAGCAATACACATCTTCAATGGTTGTAAAAGACGATATTCCTAGAATTGAAATTCGTTTAAATTCAAATACCACAGACCATGACCTTGGCCAAAACCAATTGTATTGTGTATGCCCAGCAAAAAGTTTCACAAGTGTTACACAGCTTCACAGTTACATCTTAGGGATACATTTCTGACACGCACACACGTGCATCCCTACGTACATATGTATATGTATACAAATATCGCATACATGGATGTTGAGTCATCGTAATATACGATATGACTTTGACCTTCATCAATTGTGCATTATCTAACCCCAGTGACAATGCATTTTCACATTTGCAGCCGGGTTGTGGTAGGCTCCTTAAATATGAATATCAGATACGTACAAGGCATTACACAACAAGCGATCAGAGGTTTCAAGTTAACGGCTACCAGAAACTTCAACGCTCCACGACAGACTATAGCTGCAATACAGCTAAATCAATTGCGTCGCTACTGCGTTGTACTTTTGCCATTCGTCACCGTTGCTTGCACTGATATTTGCAGTGCGGATACAGCTCAGAAGTCACACTATTCTACAGCAGTCGCCGTGAGTAGTGTGTGTGTGTGTGTTACTAGTAGTTTTTATTTAACTAACCCTTATTTAGTTTTTGTATGCAATAACTAAGATTTGTGTGCAGCTTTGCTTGCTTTTTACCATTATACTTTGGCCTTGATTATTAAAAAATTATGTATTTTATGCCTGCTTTTTAAGGCGCTTTTATCATAATTTTCTTATTAATCAATTGTATTTTTTGTTTCTTTAAGAACGACATGTCTAACGTTGATTACAAGAACGCCGCTTCCATTTACGAGTTTACCGTAAAGGATACACATGGCAATGATGTGTCGCTGGAAAAGTACAAGGGTCAGGTTATATTGGTTGTCAACATTGCCTCCAAGTGTGGCTTAACCAAGAATAACTACAAGAAACTGACGGATCTAAAGGAGAAGTATGGTGATCGTGGCCTGACTATCTTGAATTTCCCGTGCAATCAGTTCAACTCGGAAATGCCCGAGGCGGATGGTGAAGCCATGGTTTGTCACTTGCGCGACTCGAAGGCTGACATTGGCGAGCTGTTTGCTAAGGTATATACATAGAAAACACTATAAATCTGATTAAGCTATAGCATATCAATTATCGTTATCCTTTCTATAGGTCGATGTCAATGGCGATAATGCCGCACCGGTCTATAAATATCTGAAAGCCAAGCAGTCGGGCACCTTTGGCAACAGCATTAAATGGAATTTTACCAAATTCCTGGTTAACAGGGAAGGTATACCGATCGATCGTTATGCACCCACTACCGATCCCTTGGATTTATCCAAAGATATTGAGAAATTGTTGTAGATTTACAGCTTATTAAGCATAGTCAAGCCATGTATTTAGCTTTATATTACAACCTAATCCTATAACTGGGCACGGACCAAATGGATATTTAAAATGTCTTTGTATTATGTGGTTTGTAGTGTCTTTGCATTATTCACACGATCTTTAATAAATGTTTTTTCGAGTTAAACTAAACTTGTGTTCTTTTTTGACTCACCTCCATAATCGCAAGACGGGCCTGTCGAAAAAGTTTGGCCAATATTCCCATGTTCATAATCACGCCGGAGCGTGGCGTTCGCAGCAGGTTATAGTGTATCCAGACCATGTTATATTCATTGTTTGCCATTTAAAAATATATATACCATATACAATCGTAAGTTTTGCTTTTTTGCTTGCTGGTAGAAAAAAAGGGTGTTCATTGGCTGTACGTTACAATGTAACTGAAATTTGAAATTTTGAAACATAAAACTCAGATTCGGATATAAGTTTCATAAGTGCTTACTATATAAATAGAAAGAAATTGTATAAAGCTGTCTTCTTAAATCCAGTACCCTTAAAAAATAGATAAAATAATAATTGTCTTTATTTAATAATATTGAAGTATACATTGTAATTGCTTTGGTTTTTTATACTTGTAAGTTTCCTGAACTTTCAAACTTTCTTAAGCCGAAAATCGCAAAATTATTGTTATTGCATAGTTTTGTTAAATGTTGTTTTTATTAATATGTAATCAATTTTTGATTAATAATTATATTGGTTGTGAGAGGAGATAGCAACCGAGCATATTCTAAGTTAGGGAAGTAATAATATAAAAGAAAATAGAAAGAATCGTTTATCTTCGGTTACATCGACATAAATATATAATAAAAAATTAAAAGACTTACCTAAAATTCCGAACATCTCTGCCAACATCCTTGACGGAAAGCAGTTCGCTGACTATAGCGTTACGCAGATGGCTCTAAGCGCCACATTATCCGGAGAGCTGGCGGTTTCATGTTGAGTAAATTAATAAAAGAGGCGACAACGTCCAGCTGTTAAAAAATAATGACATTGTTACACGAATTCTGATGCAGCTCCACTTCCGATTACATTTTTAATATTGCAAGTATAAATAATTATACAAAAATCGAGCACAAAAATCATATTTTTTTTAGTGTGACCAAAGTGGGTTTTTATATTAGCTTTATTACTACTCATATCGATAGCAAACATCGATAGACCTATAAATAACGTCGCCCCCTGCAAATAAGAGCTATTTATTTGTGTTGTTCATCAGTGCCGGTAACAGTTTTCATTTGAGCTTTAAAACTATACTATTACGAAATAAGTAAGCTGCGTTACAATTTTTAAACATTCATTAAACACACAAGGCATTTGTTGACTTTTGATTTTTTGAGATATTGCGTGTCCAAAGAGCAGCATAGTGGGTGACATTGCTATTGTTTGTTGTACTTTGCTCTCTACCGATTGTGATTGAATATCAGCGTGAGCTTGCAGATTCTTTTGTAGGGACGCAGTTGCGGTCACTGTCTACATATATATATATATTTATATCTACATGCATATGTACAAATATATACATAGATTGTGAAATTGTGAACTTTTCATTTGAAGAAAATGGCTGGCCGTTCAATAATATCCATACTGCTTGGCGCCTTTGCCACGGCCTTGGGCACTTACATCTACTTCACCATGCAAGTAATTACCTCCTTCAACTACAGTCATTTATTATGACGACAACTAACTTGGGCAGTTATTAAGTAATTATGATGGCCACACACGATACAATTGGTTGACACAACCTGATGGGCCACACACACACACACACTACAAGCCGAATTTAAAGTGTTTTTTTTTTGTGATCACCCACACAATCTGTCAAGCAGTGCAAATCAAGCGGTTCAACGGACATTCGAATATTTAATTCATTTTTAATAGGTACAGCATGTAAATAAGAATTTTCCTAAAAATAAAGCTTATCCAATATTAAATACCAAATACACCTTAACCCTTGAAACAAGCAATTGTGTTGTGTATGACCAGCAAAAAGTTTGTTTAGCATGCTTCAAATTATCGCGACAAGTGTTTTACTGTTGTACAGTTAATCTAATCGACGCATTTGTGGCACGCACACACGTGCACCTCTACGTTCAATCACATACTACACACATGTTGAGTCATCGCGATATACACTACGACTTTGACCTTCATGAATTATGCATTATATTACCAGGGACCAGTGACAAGGCATTTTAGGGCCTGTTCTAACCATTCTCGACCAAAAGTAATTTGTTGAGCTAATGACCGATAATAAATGTAGATACGTACTATTTCCATATTTGCAGCAGGGTTGTGGTAGGCTTTTCAAATATGCACATCAGATACATTCAAGGTATAACACAGCAAGCGTTCAGGTGTTTCAAGCTCACGGCACCCAGAAACTTTGGCGTCCCTCAGACTATATCGGCAATACAGTTAAATCAATTGCGTCGCTACTGCGTTGTCCTTTTGCCATTGGTCACCGTTGTCAGCACAGTTAATTGCAGTGCGGATATAACTCAGAAGAATTTACAGTACTCAACAGCAGCTGCCGTGAGTAGTGTGTGTGTGTGTTTTAAGAGTAGTTTTTAGTGAACTAATCCTAGTTTATTTAAGTTTTTATATACAATAACTAAAAATTGTGTTCTTCTATTGCTTGCTTTGTACCATTATACTTTGGCCTTGATTATTGAAAAGTTCTGTATTTATTAGTTTGCTTGTTGACGTAAGCTTATCATATCTCTAATTCCATACTTGTTTCTTTAAGGTCGACATGTCTAACGGAGATTACAAGAACGCCGCTTCCATTTACGAGTTTACCGTAAAGGATACACATGGCAATGATGTGTCGCTGGAAAAGTACAAGGGTCAGGTCATATTGGTTGTCAACATTGCCTCCAAATGTGGTTTAACCAAGAATAACTATAAGAAACTGACCGATCTAAAGGAGAAGTATGGTGAACGCGGTCTGACCATCTTGAATTTCCCATGCAATCAGTTTAATTCACAAATGCCCGAGGCAGATGGTGAGGCCATGGTTTGCCACTTGCGCGACTCTAAGGCTGACATTGGCGAGCTGTTTGCTAAGGTATATATATAAAAGACTATAAATCTGATTAAGTTATAGAATATTCATATTCTATTATTCTTTCTATAGGTCGATGTCAATGGCGATAATGCCGATCCGCTCTATAAATACCTGAAGGCCAAGCAGACAGGCACCTTGGGCAGCGGCATTAAATGGAATTTTACCAAATTCCTGGTTAATAGGGATGGCATACCCATCAATCGTTATGCACCCACCACCGATCCTATGGATATATCCAAAGATATTGAGAAATTGTTGTAGATTTATAGTTTATTAAGCATTATGTAACTATCTATATATAGATTTTGTCATGCCATATATTTGGCTTTAGCTTACAGCTTAGTCCCTATAGATGGGCACACACCAAGTGCATGTTTAAAATGTATTTGTATTATATGGTTTTTACTTTTCTTGCATTATGAACACAATCCTAAATAAATGCTTCTTTCGAATTAAACTAAGTGTTTTCATTGCAAATTTATAACACTCGAGTCCTTAAAAAACAAATAAATGAAAGCTTTGCCATTTTGTAGCTGGTAAAAAATTGAAGAATAACTCAAATTTTGAAACGAAAGTCAGATTTAGGTATAGATTTTATACGGGTTTACTCTAAATATTCGGAATAAATTATGCAGATCAAATATTTTTTGGTTTTTGTTTATTTATTTAAATAATTATGTATTTCTTGGGTGCAATTAATCATTAAATTAATTAGTATTATTATTGTTTATATAATGCTCATATATATATATATGTATATATATTTATACGTATATATAATTATATATTAACTTTTGCGTTTTGTTGTTAATTTTTCTATTAGTTTTTTCATTTTTGCCTGGTTGACTTAATGCTTTTCTCTTGACTTTTGTAAAATCATTGTTTTTCGCCATATTTTCTACGCTTACGGAGTGCTTTTGTTGTTATTTTCAACTCGTAAATTTGTTTAAACATATACACACACAATTGTTATAGACTTGATTTAGTTTTGGTAAGTTACATACATATATATATCATATCATATCATATCATATATTCCATTTAGGGATAAAATCAAAAACATATCGAAACGCATTTCTATTTACTGCACAAACACAAAACATTGTCGCTATTTAGAATATTTTTTTGTTTTTTAGTTAAGTTTAGTTATATTTTTTGTTTTTTTTTGTAATGTTTATATGCATATGAGAAGGTTGTGAAGTGTGTGTATGTATGTATTTAATTAATTATTGATATTTTGAACAAATTTCTATCAATATTAAGCAATTGGCGACTTATTGTACACGCTACGAATATTGCTAAAAATACCTGCACACTTTTAGATTTTTAATTATTATTTTTTATTAGATTTGGTTTTATTTGTGCCCCATTTTGTGGTGGTTGGCAAAAGCACTTTGGGCAGGCGCTTGTTTAATTGTTAATACGTTGATTGTTTATATGATTTTTCTTCTTCTTTCCAAGTACAATAAGGTAAGTAGTATATGTGCTAAGTTTTACTTACTTGCCAAAAGTGCTTGTCGGAGTATATGGGCATAAGACATGATATTTCAATACGAATGTGAATGTATTAATTGTTTGTTTTAAATTTTAGCGTGAAGTGTATGAAGTGTATTTTCCCTATATTTGGTAGTTTATTAAATATTATGCATCATATTATATAGTATGTATGCTCTAAGTAATTCCCTTTTGTTAATTTATAGCCAAATAATTGTTTTTTTTTATTTAATTAATAACATTGAAATATACATTATAATGCTCTGCTTTTTTTTTATATTTGTCAAACAAAATAGTAGACATAATCAACAAATTGTGTGAGAAGCGCTTAATTTAATCGTTGAACTGTTTGGTTTTCAATATTTGTGAGTTTTGCTGAACTTTCAACTTTATTTTTGTTTTGCTTAAACCGAAAATCGCAAATTATTGTTATTGTATATTTTTGCTAAATGTTTGGTTTCTTATTATTTCTTTGACTACATTTTGTTAAATATATGTTGCACAGTAAACTTTAATGTATACATTTATTTAATTTAATCTCTAGATAATTAGATTGCTGTTGTTCTTTCTAGTTATCATATCGTTTTTTGTTTTTTTTTTTTTTTTTGGATTATACATTTCAAATACGTAACTTTTTAGGAACAAAAGCTGAGATTTTGTTTGTCTACACAACATTTTCTTTTAAACGTTTTCCGAAAGTCATGTTTTTTTTTGTTTTTGGTTTTTTTTAGCTAAGGAAACTGAGTTTAAAGAGCTGCGAATGCGAAAATTTTGAAAAGCAACCTTGGAACCTTGACTGGACGCTGGCGCTCCTTGTTGCCAGCACATAGTGGGTAGATATTAAGTACAATATATATTTTAATATATAGCTTGTTTTATTATTTATATATTTATATATATATTAGTATATGCATGAAATAATGTAACCATAAACAAATTAGCAACAACTTTAATTTGTCCGGAGCGTCTTTTAGATTTATATTATCAAGTTATTATTAGTATTATGAGTTCATAATTTACTTAAAATGTTTTGCATTCTCATCGTTAGTACAAGTTTATGTAGAAATTATTATTTTCTTTTGTTTTGGTTTTTTTTTGCAATTCTCGAGATTTTCTTCTAGTATAACTGAGTTTGTATTTCATAAATTTTCCATTGATGTTATTATTTTTTGTTTTGTTTTGTTATAATCAAGAAACGTATATCTGTTTTGGCTTTACAAGTAAATGCCATCCATAATTACTTATGCGCCGCCATGCTCCACCGTCTTTTCGACTACTCCAGCCCCAGCGCCAGCTCCAGCTCCATCATCTACCAGCGCCGATTGTCCTCCGGCTGCGGGCTGCTGTTGCGGCGGTGGTGGGGGCATATACTGCGGATATTGTGGATACTGCGGCGGCTGCTCGCCCCCTATGAGGCCTAGTTTATCTATTGATTGAAGTGGTGTCGAAAAAAAATAGAGAAAAAGTTGTTAGAAGCATGCTATAAGAAAATATTCCATTTTTTGGATTTGCTCAATTGAATGACAATTACATAGATACGATTATACACAAGTATACGCCAAATATTTATACACTTTAAATGGGCATTATTAAGCTTTGTTATAGTATGTGGTAAACATATTGGAAGCATAATGTATGTATATGAGCTATAGGAGTGCAGCATCCAGTTCAGAATGTTTCATCATTGGACATTGCTATGGCCTCAAATATATACAAATTTATTTTTAATATAGTAAAGTATGCAAGTTATCAGAGAAAGCTTTATTCGAAGCGTAGAATAGAATATAGTATGTATGTATATAGAATAGTTCCCGCCCAACTCTTTGCTATTCCATTCGATCCCCTGTTGAAATTGATTTTGGTGCATTAAAAATTAGGCAAATTGTCCACATAGTATATGGAAAAACAAAGATAATATAGACGATATCTTTTATCAAACAACATCAATAATAAACAAATTATAATACACACACACATACGCCCACATATAAATATATTGAAAATGAAAACGAAATTTTGCGTACAGTAACGGTAAAAACACACACACATGCAGCTAAAATGATAATCGATTACAAAAATCGATAAGCGCACGTTTTTGTTGTTTCTGTTGCTTACAGTGTTCGATAATATCGTAATTTTTCGAATGGTTTTTTTTTCAAAACAAAGTGTAAAATGTTGTTTTAATTTTTTTATAGTTTTTTTGTTCTATTTTTGTTGTTGTTGTTGTGCTGTTGGTTTTGGTTGTTGTAGTTGTTGTTGTTGGTAATTAGCGTTTTTATTGTCCTGTCGCCACGTCATCCGTCGGACTCGGTGGTTCATCGGTCAATTTCTCAGCCAATGGAGTTTTCTCGAGTGTCGTTGGTGGTTCAGATTTGAGTGTATGGTGTGGTGGTGGTGGTGGTGGTGCTGATACTGGTGCGGATGCATGAATCTGCTGCAAAGCAGGGGGTGGAGAAGCAGCAGCATC